>VDFB02102477.1:151116-193380 GCA_007258455.2 Sequoia sempervirens | reverse complement strand
TGACAAACCAGAAAATTACAGAGAACTGGAAGAATTCTTCTGAAAACACGGCACGAATCTGAGAACTCCCGTCGGCGCCCAGTAACACAAGATTCAAAAGGTTTTTTTTCGCGGCCAGAAGGATACACCAGATTTTTAAAACGAAAAATGTATTCGAAAAACTGCCTCGCGACACAAACGCTTTAATAACCTCGCGGTATAGACGAGCACTGTGAAAACTAGAATGCGGCCAGGAAATACGTCTGCAAATCGCGGGCAAATGAACGAGGCAATGACGTGAAGAAAAAACGCGGCCCAAAGACTGAAAATCGCGACCTCCAAGCGTGAAGAAACGCGTCCAAAGAATGAACAGAGACGTGTTTTCAGAAAATCGCAGGCTGTGATGAGATCAAATCGCGTCACAAAGGAAAAACCCTCGCACACGGCACACAAACAGGTCACGCGGGCAAGACAAATTTCTGAACTCGCGCGGCCAAGACAAAGTTCTGAACTCGCATCAACAAAATGACCTGTTTAGAAATCCAACGCCAAAAATGCCCACGAAAAAAAAATGTTGATCAAAAAACCTTCGAAATTCAGGCACCCGAAAATTTTCACTGAAAATGTATTTTCAGAATTATAAAAAAAATCAATTATTTCGAAAAATTTAAACAAAATAATTTCAAAAGGAAATTATTAATTTTTCGAAAAAATTGTTTTCTTGAGCTCTGATACCATATTACGCAAGTAATTGGTAAATTAATTGATGTATTAACAATGAGCGAGACGCTCAATAAATAGTTTACAAGATTTACAAAACTGGAAAGTTTCTAAAAAGAAACTCCAGATAAGATCGGAGATGATCTTATCTCTATCTTACAATATCTTACAATATTGAGCATTAATAAATAAATAAATAAACATTATTTTAATACATTAACTAATTTCAGATCTTCCATTTCAGCTGAATGAATCAATAACTGTCTATATAATCAACTACCGATTTTTAAATATGAACAATTAACTAAAAGGAATTTACAATTTATTGCAGCATTGAAAGTAAACTTAAATTGACAAATGCAAGTACCTAGAAATTATGAGCGAGAGAAAAAGAACACAATTTGACATCATCATCATGCTGAATTGCTTGAACAACTTTATCATTGAGAGAAAGGGAAATATCATCGGGCTTTTCTGCCCAACCAAGACCTATTGGTCTCCTGAGTTTCTTCAACTGAAGAACCCGACCCTTCACGAGGGTAATCAACAAGGATCAAATTATCATCATGCCATTCTGAGCCTAGTGTCATGAACCTATACCGCTGGTCGATCCTTCCTCTGTAGGTACCTCCTAGCCAGAAGGATCATTCTGCCATAAGTATATCTGGATCATGATAGTTGACCAATGCCTAACTGACATCATACCTTGGCCAAGGATTTTATTATTACTGGCACTCCTTAGCCGTTAACACTCTCACCCTTGCTCGACATGATAATACTTAGATCAAGGTCTAATTTTACATTAGCAAGTGTGTTTATCATTTCCTCTTAGTTCGAGGTTATATCTTAACCTTAGGATTAAACATCACAATAATCTGATTATGAATCAATTTTTTTTTAAGATTAAGCTATTTCTTAAACCCTTTGAGAGAGATTGGACTCTTTATCTTTTCACCTCTTTGGTAGCAAACTGCTTTTACAATAAAGGATAGCTGAACAAATTGATAACTGCTGAGGAGATACCCTCAGTCCCTTAGCAGGGTAAGTCATGAGATGAACATGACTGAGAGGAAGTTGCTCATATCACCAAAACTTGATTCATAATCTTTTTTCTTAGTTTAAGGTTAAGTTGATGTCTTTATGTGAACATAGAATGAGAGAGACTAGGCTCCAAAACTTTTCTCTTCATTTAAAATTTAATCTGCTAATTTTATCATGGAGAGAGAGAGAGAGAGACTCGGCCCAAAATCTATCACTTCTTTTAAGACTCACAACCTTCTCTAAACAAATGTTGTTTTAATTGAGCACATATATACTGAGCGACATTCAATTATGTGAACTTTCAGATCTTATCATTCAACTTCATAATTTGGTCTCAAGTTTAAATTATGATGGTTGGTTTATTTGTCATTTCTTCTTGGTTCAAGGTTGTATCTTAACCACGAGATTTATACATATGAGAAGAGAATGAACAGTTTGGGGAATTCAAGATTCTCATTGATTTATAACCCTTAAAAGTCTTGGTTGAGCAAACAATTGCACTTGTACAACTTCTAATGCAAGAGGAGTAAACTCAGCTTAACTAGGCTGATTAAATTCTTTAGGAAAAAAAAGGTTTCTTTCCTAAAAAGGTTCAATTGAACCCAAATTTAGAAATACATTAAATACAAAAAGACTTCGAGTACAAGAAAAAGATGAAGGTTCAGACTCACATAGAGGAAAATCTTTTACAGGCTGACCCCTGAGAATAATTTATGACATGGTTTACTTAACCTTTGGATATTTGAGTAAGATTTAAGAGTTCATTTTTCAATTCAAAGAACATTCACAAGATGATATCATCGATGCTGAAATACATAGGAATGAATATGCGTTACTTGCCTGAGAATAAAAACATGAAACTTGAAAGATTCAAGCTCTTCTCTCTGCAAAATGCGTCAAACTACGAAGCCACCGAATTCCAGACAAGAGAAAACAGAGCCGTGATTTCAAGAACTAAATGCCACCACCTCCAGAGAGATTGAAATGCAAATATCTACTAGACACCACCACGTACAGTCTCCCAGAAGAAAAATCGAGATTGACAACAGATGGAAACGCCAACTAGAATGGAGAAATGACGGAAGAAAGGGAGAGCTTGATTCTAAAGAAAATGATGATGGAAATGTTTTTCCGCAACCAAAAAAAGAAGAATTTGATCTGCGGAAGAAGATGGATTAATAACGGAGTAAGACTAGCTAAATGAGCATTGCAACCAAACACCAATATTACAGAGTGCTCTCCAACGATGGACCAAAAGAGGTTTCCAGAACACTACCTCAAAAGAAGACGAAAGACTCCCTTACACCGCTCTAGGTATTCGGCCAAGAATTCCCTCGTCTGCCCATGATCTTGGGCGTTTCGAATATGCAAGGGTGGCAAGCGAACGGGAGTTTAGTCTCCAAAACACCGACTTTCTAATTTAAATTCATTTAATTTCAATGTTAAGCCTTACAATGGTTTTCAAATTAAAATTGGTAGCTTATAATTTATATCTTTTATTATTAATTTAATATTTAGTAGCCACCTATTGTCTCCTTTAAACATGATTATTGATTAACTTATTTTAAACTGCCTAACTTAATAAATAATTAAATTAAATTAAATTACTTATGGCCAAGTTATGACTATGATTCACTATCTTACACCGACTCATGGCAAAACGATAATTTCGATCCTCTGTTAACCACAACCTCTCCCTGATGATATTTCCCTTTCCGTCGTGGCGTCGACATTCTTGCATCCACTGACAAGAATTATGGTTAGATCGTTCTCAACGGTTATATAAATATGCATTTAAATATAATTTCATGAATACATTCAATTTCTCGTGAATTAGAAAATCACTCGCATATATAAGAAAATCGTTTGCATTTGCAGTTATGATGAATAACACATTTATTTTATCCACATTTCCACATTCACATGAAAGCAGTTACTTGCAACTAACATAACGACTATAATTCCATTGTCATAAACATGTTCAAGTTAGAGGGGATGTGACATGACAATTCTTTACTTTTTCAAACTAACAACCACATTAATATCAATTGGACAATATCATTCACATAAGATCTAACAATTATGCAGCACAAGATGAACACAGTATTTACGTGGAAACCCTTAGAAGAGAAAATCGCGTCAAAGTATTGCTTATATAAAAATATCTTACAAGTTTTGTAGGCACTAACCTACTGGAGACACCAATCCCCACAATTTGTAGGCACCAACCTATTGGAGGCACCAACCCCCATTGCTAAGCACCAACTTAGCCAGACACCAATCTCTCCTTTAGGAAGCACTGATTTCCAAACAAAATTGCACCTTAAGAATGATACTTCTACAATGGATGATGGATAATTCAATCTCCTCCTTTAATCTTGTATGCTTTCTTGATTCTTGCACCTTTAATGAGTGTTACTCAAATAAACTTCTTCACAAAATCTGCCTTGATTATATATTTATTCTTTTCTTCACACAAGGCTGCTGGTGTACATATGATACAACCTTTTCTATTCCACACCTTTCTTTTTCACAATCCACATTCACTATTTATATCTTATCCCTTCAATGAAGAGAGGTAACACTTCACAAAGGATGCTTTGCTTTTAGTGGAGGCACCCTTTCATCGCTAATCACTTCTTTTACCAATCCCCACTCTTCTTAAAACATAGTAACTTGTTTAATATGATTTCTCCCTTTTAGTACCAAGCGCTGCCTTTTATCATTGTAATTCCTTATCTTCTAATTGCTCCTTTTGTCTAATAAATCACAGCTAATTAATATAAATATTCACTGTTTTCTATATCACTTCTCTTATCATAATTGCTGCCTTATTAATGACCATTGCTTTAGTTATAATAAAGACTGCTAGTTTCTCTATCTTCTATAATTGCAGCCTATTCACTTATGAAGTCACACCCTTCTCAAAACATAATCACTGTTATTAATATTAGTTTGCTTGTAATGTCCCCATTTTTATGCCATATTGTTCTATGAGCGTTGGCCAATTTTTCGGGGTTTTCCGAAGGTTTTCAAGTGACTTGGGAGAGTTCCAACATTCTTGGAGAGCTCAATTTAGGGTTTTCTTGGCATCTAGTGGTGGTGTGGAGTTCAATTGGCTTTCAAGTTTGCATGACACCCTTTGTAGCATTTTAGGCCTTCTGGGTTGTTCTCCACATTTCTTGGAGCACATTGCTATTTTTAGTGAGTGCTCATTTGGCACCCAACATCATTCTTCAACCTCAACTTCTTCCTGGCATGATTAGTTTTGGCTTTGTTTTTGGTGCCTTGGCGGAGCTTTCGGCAAAATGGTTTGGATTATTTAAATTATTACACTAAAGTTATAAAGTTAACATCATAATATTTACTTTAGTGTTTTAATTTAATAAAGTTATATCATGCCCCCTCAAGTGGATGCCCAGGGGAAAATGGGACTTAGACATAAAGTTATTTAAAAAAAGCAAAAACATTTTTTTAGGAAAAAGGTAAAATGTGCTTTTTTGAAAAAACAATGAAAAAGCAAAAAGAAGTTTTTTCAAAAACGCAACAAAAAACCAAAAAAAAGTGTTTTTTCGAAAAAGCAATGAAAAAACTATAAAAGGAGGTTTGGGGCTCTCATTTAGATTATTCAAGTTTGCACACATAATAGGATGTTGTTGGAGTGAATAGAGAAATTCTTCCAAGGATTGATTGAGGACAAAAACCCTCATCAAATCACTAGTTTTGGTGGTGAAAAATCCTTCCTAGCTGGTAGAGTGATTTCACGCAGGAATCACATTGATATTTCATGGAGTTTTGGTATCTATGGTTTCAAAAAAAAAGAAAATCTTAAAGGTATATGAAGGTGCATTTTTGGTGTGATTGGTTTAGGTTAGGGAGTTTTGGAGTGCTTACTTGCTGGTAGAAGATTTTTCTAGACTTGGCCAACCCATTCCAGGAGAGGACAAACCCTTCTTTTTGGATGCACAGATCAAAGGAATGATTTCCTGTTTTTGGGTTTTTTACCAATTAATTCTCTGACCTGGGTGACCCTATTGTAAGAGATTTTGTGTGGCAAAGTGCTGGCATTTATTTTCTAGAAGTGAATCGCCCCATTCGCAGGCTGCTTGTACCCAAACCAATTTTTTTGCTTCATCAAGGCATTTTGCTTAAAATAGTCTAAACCTTGCTAACGTGATGTCAAATACAGTTTTTGGGCAATATCAAGCATGGAGTTTTGTCAATGTTTTGTAAATCAAAGGCAGTATCCATTGATCATAACCTAAATCAGAGACTCAGAACGAAGCATTTCACGGTGGAGGAGCATTTCATGACAATGATTATACCTTTGTATCATCATTTCCATGACCAAGATGAGGATTTCAATGGTCAGTTATTGAAGATTTCTCAAGGAAAAGCAAAATTGGGCCCCTGTAGCACAGGGGCACCCTTCTTTTTGAAGGCCTAGATTTTGTGGCATATGCTCATGAATACAGTCAAACTCTTCAAGATTACTCCAGTTATCCGATGAGCTATCCTGCGAGGCTATCCGAGACTCGTAACTCCGGTAACTGGCGACAAAAGTTCAAGATTCCAGAGGTTGCCGTTTGCAGAAACTTGTTATTTATCAGCTTTTGTGTCCCTGTAGCTCAAGGGCGCACTTCTTAATGGAGGTTTAGATCTTGGTATTCCTGATTGTAGATACATTCAATCTTTCCACGACTAGTATGCCTATCCGACGAGCTATCGAATGTAGTCATCCGAGTCCTAGAGCTCCGGCAGTCGACGTCAGAAGATGAGCTTATGAAGTGAGTTCATATCACAGAGCTTCCTCAAATGGTGAAATCGCGCCCTTGTAGCTTAGGGGCGCCCTTCAAAATGACCCTTGAGATGATTCAGTTTGTTGATGAGATCTTCCTGACATCTGCGCTACTCTAGTTTGGCTTCGCGAAGCACCAACTTGCCTATTAATCCGACATTTTGAAAGATCGTGGCAGAGATTCTACCAGGGACGTAATTTAGCAGGCGAAGGAAAATGTAAATTTCACTGTACTTCTGTAGGCCAGGGACGCCTAGCCTTTAGGCTTGTTAGATGAGGTTAGTGATGTTCAAAGTCTTCACGGGACTTGAGCGTAATTACTCCATCTATTAAATGAGCCTAGCTGTCAGCCTTTGGGATTTGGCAAACGCTCGTACGTGCGAGGTCTTTTGTGAAATACTGTAAAATGAAGACAACTTAGAAAATGGCTAATTCTGGTCATCTATTCCATCTTGGGAAAGGCGCTTTCTATTTGAGGTCTTAGAAGCAATTTTCTCGCTTCGTCGCCTCTAGAGACGTCTCTCGTAGGTCTTTCTGGCTACACGTAGAAACAAACAGTGTTCGAATCAGGTAATCCCAACTCCAGATATCAGAGGTCAAAGTAGGGCATTTGGTTGAGAGTTGCACTTTCGTCAAAATGGTGTTTGTGCCTTTTCAGGCCACGGGTGCTTTTACTTTAGGGGTCCTTAATGCATTTTTCAGATGCCTTGCGTATATTCGTTGGATGCGGAATACCTCTAGTCACACAGTAAGCCTGTTCTTCAGTCAGTAGGGTTCACCGTTCGTCGTCAGCAGCCGTTTGAAGTGTTAGATGGTAGTTTGGAGAAATGGTTAAGTCTGGTACCTGAAAATCAATTTAATCAAGGGCGCCTAATTCTTTGAGGTGTTAAATGATGGATTTTGCAGTGATGACTCCCAACAGACATTTCTTCCTTGCTTTGCAGGCTTCGTAATGAATACACTTGCTCAGTCTCAGCATCATTTGGTCACCCGGAAATCAGTGTCGAAGATGGCCAGTTGTAACTTTGTAGTTAGCTACAAAGTAGGAAGTTAATAAAAAACGTGATATCTTGAGCAAATGGACGCCTATGAGGTCAAATGAGGATTTTTTGAAATCAGTGAAGATTGTTGGACAAGTTCAAATGCTTTACATGGTTTGTCAACTAAATAAAATAATATTAAATTTTCAAATTGCATGCCAGCATGAAAGGTGGTGATTTTGTCCAATAAACTATTTTTGGCCCCCCTTTGTGTTGTAAGATGAAATTCGCATGTGGTTGGCAATTGAATATTCTTTTATTATTTTTATTCCGAACTTCGACTCAGTGTCAGTGTAATTGGAGGGGGAATCATTCTATTTGAGTCATGGTTTTAAATCTTGCAGTCAATAATATGGTGCGAATTCTCTCTATTTAAGCATGGCGCCATCATTAATCATTCATCCAGCTTAAGAAATTCATATTTCTTCAGAGCAGAGGCGAGTTTTCACAGGTTGGGCGAATTTATCATCATTTTCTTGTATGGGATTGCATCAAACAAATTTCTTTGCAGGTTCAAGTTCGCATTGATAAGCAAGTTTGAAGAACAGGGGCGATTTTCACAGAAGAAAGAGCATAGAAAAAATGTCTTTCTCCTATTTGATTCTCAAATTTCTCTCAAAATACAACTCACATGTTCCTGAAGTTGGCAGAATTTGACAAGTCTGAACATCTGGATCATTTCTATATAGCTTCCTCGAATTAAATTCATGTGCTTGATTTCTCAGGAATTTTTAACTCTAGAGCATCCGTTCTCGAGTTTCTAATTTTCTCAATTGAAAACTCTTTGCATAGTCGAGTAGAATTCAGATTTTTCGCATTTCTGACGTTTTGGGTTGTCTTAGAATATTTTTCTGGACAAAACCCATATCTCAGATTTTTTGCTGAAAATTGCTCTCCGATAGGCTATTTTTAGCCTCAGCAGGGTATTTTTAGCTTTCCAGAAATCTTGTCAGAACATAGTCGAGTTCACAGTCAACAGGAGAGTTTTTCAGAATGCAGTACACTCAGCTCGAATACAAGACCAAATCAGTCCTTACTCACGACTTCATCGGGACAGTTGAGATGAATCTTCATCAGGTGTTGCCAGAAGTAGTTCTAGATCCAGTCAAGATCAGAGATTCGATTATTCAAAACATTCAGCAGTCTGGGTTATTGGAGGCCGCTTCCATACCTATCTCTGTTCATTGTGTTGAGTTCATGATGTCTTGTATTAAGCATTACAACTCTACTACTCGCGAGATAGGGTCAGTAGATGCACGAGTCATTTGCAGTCTCAAGCGTCTGGACATGGAAAGAAGTTTTGGTATACCTCAGCACCCGAATAGTCTAGTTATTTCTATGGAGCAGTGCGAACATACATTCAACGCTGATGTGGACAAGTGCCAGAGTAAAATGGCAGAATGATGGTTAAAGCAAGCGAGGAACAAATTGCCAAACAATGTGGGTTGTGGTGAGTACAAGGATGAGTACTCGATTCTAATTACACTCTTGAATCGTGTCTCAGGTCAATCACATGCAAATGTTTTCCAGCCCTCGATGTATTACATTATTGGTCGCATCATATCTGGGTAGGAGCATTATGACTGGGCATCCTTTATCAGCGATGTTATCCACAAGTAGATCACTGGTTTCTTAGTTGCTCATGAGTTTCACATGTGTTCTTATCTCATGTACTTGATTGCTTATCAGGGTCAGTTTCGAGGATTAAACACCGTGGGCATTCTCAGTGTTCAGAAAGTCTATCACTATTATGATCAGCTTGAGTTCACTAAGGCTGAACTTCATTTCAAGTGTGTTCATGAGGCTTTCCTTACTTATACAATGAGAAATTTAGACCGGGAGTTGCACATTCGTATCTCGGCAGTTGCTAGAGCAGCGATGGATGGTTGGGCGGATTGGTTAATTCAGTTCTCGACATAGACCTACATCCGAGTATATGGATTTACAGGAAATCCAGGTATGCTTACACGTTATCCTTAGGATAAGAAAGTTTTTATGACGTTCCCGAGGCAGTTGCATGATGTTCATCGTCATTTGCGTCGCAAGCATAGACCAACTGCTAATTTTCCTTTTCAGTTTGGAATGTATTGGTGCAAGACGACAGTTGATGCTAAAGCTGCTGGACAAGAGCTCGAAAGATATCATCTCAAGTATCTTGTTGAGGCACGTGCCTATGATCTTTGGGGTCATTACACAACTCGCCTTGCTGGACGTGCATATCATGAGCCTTCTATGGAGGATTATTGGGCAAATTGAGTGGATGACTTCGAGGTTCACAGACGTAGCTACGACCGCTTCTCTCTCTCACAGATTTCTGTTTTCTTGTCAGAAGATGTGGGAGGTTTATCAAATGATGAGGGATAAGTTCTTCCTCAGTTTTTCAGAGAGTAGGTTGACACACAGCCGCTGCGAGCAGTTAATTGGTATGCCAGGTAGTAGACAACAGTAAAAGAGAGGTCAAGTAGAGTTATTCAGAACAGTATACTTTACCTCGACAGCAAGAAGACTAGGAGGGTAAGTGTGCCTAGAGCAGAGCCGCCAGTGGTGAATCCTTCGCTACCTTCCTCATGAAAACCTAAACAGAGGAAGTGGAGTAACCCTCCCAAGAAAGGACAAGCGCCAAACAATTCAAAAGGCAAGGCGCTTGCCACCAATACACGTACAAAGCCTAACAGATAGCCTATCACAGAGCCAGTTCAGAGGGCAGTTCAGAGTCCACCAGTGCCTGAGGTTCAACCTCAAATTTCTATACTAGTTCCGGAGAAGTCACCAGCACCAATTCACATTGAATTGGATTTAGACTCCCCATCTCGTAGCAGTTCCTCTACATATTCACTCTCGTCACAACCTCTTGTTGCTAGTATAGATCCTTCCAGTAGCATTAGCCGAGAGCAGTGTTGGATTGAAGCCCAACTGGGAAGGAAGAGGAGGCAGCCATCCTATGTCCTTAATCATTCAGATTTTGATCAGGTTTACCAGGATGTGCCAGACAAGAGGATCAAAAACATGGTCCACGTGGAGAGGAATACTGACATGGAGATCGTCGTCAAGACTCCTATACCTCCACAGGGGAAGATCTTGGATGAGTTGGAATCTCAGGACTTCGAGGTTATCGCAGTCAACCTTGGTCGTAGCACATGCTAGAGTCAGGTTGATCTCCTACAGGTTGCTACAGACAGTGCCAGGGATAGAATGCTGAAAGACGGAGAGGATAAGGCAGCCCTCAAGGCTGAAATCAGACAGCTTCGCAAGTACATTTCTAGCCTTGTACACAGGTTAGATGTTATTGCCACACTCCCGCTGATGCTTGAGCCTCCAGCAGAACAAGGTCAACTTAATCATTTAGTTGCATATGGCAAGCGTTTGGATGAGTGGGAGGAGTTGGTTGCTAGAGGCCGTTCTATGCTTACAGAGTTATATCAGTTGCGGTACAATGCACGAGAGCTTCGTCTACTTCTCCAGGATGAGGAGCGAGACATGGCGATTAATAGACCCCGGGATGAGATTATGATTGCTCACTTGAGTATGGCATATGAATCAGTCACAGATGCAAAAGATAGAGAAGCTATCTACTCTTGCAAAACACAGTTGGTTTTGAAGGCAAAGATAGAGGAGACTATGGCGTCAGAGTTGACTAAGAGTAGAGAGCACATTACTAGTGCAATCCGGTTTGTGAGGACTTTAGTATCTCGCTTACTGTGCCAATATCAGATCGAGGGTGGTGCGTATGTTGAGCTTACTGATGTTTAGTCAGAGCTCCAAGCACTCATTCATACTATTTTCATTGGGGAGACCATTGGCTGTAAGATTAATCAGCTTATAGTCATGTCAGCATTGTTCGATGAAGCAACCAGGAGCAGAGGTGAACTTCAGTCGCAGATGACAGATGGTGAGGACATGCTGTGTAGGCATAGCATTCTTGGACAAAGTATCAGAGCTCCAGATGGTGATGCAGTTAACAATCTCGTTGAGGGATTGTTTGCTCTAGATCAGAATCAATAGACTTCAGTTCCCACCTCTCAGAATAGACATTACACACAGGAGTTAAACTTGGCGTTACCTTCTCAAGTTAACTCGTTGTCTTATCTCATGCATATCTATTATGAGATTAGATTTATTCACTTGGAGTTTCATTTAGGGTTTACGTTAACTGATGGTAGTGTTCCAATTAAAATGCTTTCAATAAGGACGTGCATGCTTGCACAATTGTCCATTTTTAGATTAGATGTTTTGGTTAATTGATGGTAGTTTTCCAGTTAACTGTATAGTTTCCTTTATTAGGGTTTAGCAATAAATCTTGCATGCATTGTAAGACTGTAGTTGACTCAAGGTGATTTTAGGGTTCCCTACACCTTTCAATGTCTATAAATAAGAGCTTTTGCTCATTTGTACATAACTTTTGCACGAGAGAGAAATATATGTTGTGCCTACCTTGCCTTCAATATTGCTCGTTCTGTATCTGTTCGTGCGTTTTTGCTATTATGATGAATTGTTATGCCACTTGGGTTTCATGCAATTATAATGGTGAATTCTTTCCTTAGTTAGATCGACTCATTTTTGTGTTCAATAAACTTGTTCAGATTGAGCTGATAGATGTGCCACCTTGCCTTAAAGTTGAGAATCTAAATATGAGTTTCTTAAGCAAAATCGCCCCTGTTCAGATTAGCACCAGCCTTTGGAGTGGCTGAAGTTTAGATATAGGTCTGTAATCTGTTGTTTTTCATGAAATTGTGGAAGTTGAGGAGGTTTGTTTGAGTGTTGAAGAAGTGGTCTTGCTTTTGGAGATATTCCCTGTTTGGGTGGAAGACTATTGGTACAGTTCTCAGCTGTTGGTGTTTTGGAATTAATTCACTGTTAGTCTGATTCACTCAGACTTCACTTGCAGCCCTGTAACAGCAGTTTTCCCTTGTTTCTACCTTGAGCTGGGAGGTGAGGAATGTACCTCATGCCTTGGGTTCCATGTAGTTTTGTTAATCTGGAAGCAATAATAACTTGTGGCAAGCTACAGTAAGCTTGCTAATTTCCCTGTCATTGGTAATGAGGTATTTATTTATCTGTATCATGCTCTTCTTGTTCTTATCTATGTAATAAGGACTCCTTGCCAAATGATCCCAAAACATGAGATTTGAATGGTATATTGTGGATTATATTGTGAATCTCAACTGGACAGCAAATTCTCAAAAAAAAAAATAGGGGTGTTCTTACATTGCTGCTTTTATCATGATCGCTCACTTGTGAATCTCATGACTACTTTTTTTAACCTCTCAACACCAAAGCATAGGTGATTAATATATTTGTTTATTGCGTCTTTAACTTAAACACCAAAGTATGGTCGGCCAAACATAAACACCAAAGCATGGTTGGCCAGCATAGGGAATATTAACTTTAGTGTGTCTTTATAAACTTGGTTGATTAATATTCATACATATGTGCATTAGTCTTAGGTGCCAATAGTGATTTTCCATTTGCATTAATACTCACAGAATCATTATTTACTTTATCCTCTTCATTGACTTCTAAATCATCTTCTTCATTATTTACGAATTCATCATTTGCATTATAGTGAATATTAAATATTTACATCTACACATGATCACCTCTTATTTCCTTGGTTCTTGCCTATGAACAAAACATGATAACTCTTCAACCTTTCTTTTATGAATCCATTTCAATTCTAACACAAATGTTTTGTATATCACAAATAAGAACAACTTCAACACTCCATCTGTCATGCCCGTCATGGGAATATATCTCCCAAAAAAAAAGGCTGACTGATGAAGGTGTTACACCAAAAGAAAGGACTTTAAATATGATTCAAGTGGCCAACTCCCTAGAAAGGCCGACCTTCTAAATAGAGCCGACCACCTTGTGGTTAGACAAATGCTTTTAAAAGATTTAAATGGTAGCTTGGCCGACCTCCTTCAATTGAAGCACCCAATACACGTATAAATAAGACAGAAGAATTGTTTGAAAGGGGGATTATGAAAGATATTACAAATGGTATGATCTGCCTAAATACTCAATATAGCAGCGACTGAAGACTACTTAAAGCAGTGATCTACATATACACCAAAGGCAGCCTTTATAAAGGAATATTTTATTAATAAGCAGAGTTAATAAATTAAAGAAGGCAACGATTCATATGACAAATAGCGATCAATAAACAGAATAAAGGCAGAGATAGAGTTTTAAGTTTGTTAAGAGCAACAAATATATTATGTAGTGTAGTAGTGATCATTTAAGTTAATACTAAGGCAGTTAATCAACTCAGTTAATGTCTAACTAATATGCAGCAACTACATTATGGAAGGCTGTGATCAGTTTGAAGGGGCAGTAGTTAATTATAAGGAAGAGTCATGATTGTTTTGGAGGGACATCACTCCTCCAAAGGATGTCTTTCTTCATAAAGACATAAGATATAAATAGAGAATGTAATGGGATCATAGAAGATATCATGGAAAGGAAAATCAATAAGAAATTGAATGAAAGGAAATAGAAATTTGTACCTTCTAAATTAGAAATAATTAATTGTCTTGGCAGACCGGGAACTTATAACTGTCGTTTAAAAGAATTTAGGGCTATTGTTTACAATATAACATGTGTAGATAGCATTAATTGATTGCCATGAATGCATCATTCCATCATTTACTCTCTCATTTGACCAGTACTATCGTAGGAGGGGGAAAAGACAATGTTTGGGCCAAACTGTAAATTTGACATCATTTGTGAATCAACACACCAAATCTTCAACATTGACCCTCTACACCTGCATTGACCCTTGTTTGATTGACTCTTCTTAAATGTGGTTATCTGACAGTGTTGACCAAAGAGCTTTGCTATACTGACTATGTTGACCAAAGATCTTTGCTACATAGACAGCATTAACTTTTGTACCACTTACATTGACTATTTTGTTTGTTGATTATGTTGCATTGAGTGCAATATTCTACTTTTCACCGAGTTATGATCAACATTGACCAAGAAACTAGTAAGGTATGTAGGCTTCTTTGAGTTTTTATTTTGTCTACTATATTTTTTAAGGAGAATCAATTACTGTACTTGTGAAGTGATCATGAATTGAACTGTTATATTTACTGTCAAAATTATGTTGTATTCTATTTATTGGCAATTATGAGCATCACTGTTCTTATAATTTATAATTTTGAACATATATATATATATATATATATATATATATTCTTGTACCAGTACCCGAGGGAAAAAATTGCCGTACTGTCGTACCTGAATCGGTACTTAGATAAAGTACAATTCCAGTGTTATCATTAGTGTTTACTTTGTTCATGCAGTGCATTGTTCTTTTCTTCTTGGCGTTATTCTGATTTTAAAAATAAAATAATAAAAGACTAGATAGAAGGCATCAAAATGTGAACCTCCTTGAACATTGCTAAAAAGTAAAATACAAAAAATGTCGTGAGAAATTGGATATGGACTAGCTACTCTAAATTGCTGTCCCTGCTAACACATAGTTCTGAGAACCCTTTCTCCATTCTTTTAGTTTGAAAATATTCTTGATCTCTTACTTGTGTGTGATATTGAAGAATTAAGGGAGAGTCGTATAATGCTCTTCCCAAATCTTTGATACATTTTTTCACAGAGGTGTAAGAATAAATGCACATAAATATCTGTCAGTTTAATTGGATTGCTGAACACATCTAATTTGTGTGTTTAAACCTTCTTTATATGCCTTAATGTTTATGAATTTATGTTTAGGGGCATGCTAAACATACAATCCTTGATGCAGTAGAAGTGCAGGTGGCTGTTTATGTTTCGATTTTGGAATACACAATCAGAAAAAAATTGTTTTGAATGAACTCTGTTGTGAGCTCAGATTCTCATGCTTACAATGAATTTGTCAGATTTTGTTGTATTTAACATGAGGCAATTTCATAACCGCATAGACTAATGGGTGAATGTAAGACTGGTGTGGAAACATGTATTGATAGCCATGCAAGGTATTTAACATTAGACAATTTCATAACTGCATAGACTAATGGGTGAATGTAAGATTGGTTTTGTAACATACTAGCTAATCTATAGTTTAAGAATGGTAACTAACTACCAGATTCAGCTAAAGTGTAACTAACTAATTTTCCTTACGAGAGTTTTCTTCACAATGACGAACGGGAAAGATAAATAATCTGAGCATTAACTACTCTAACATTCAATAACTAACTTCTAGTTTTTCAATTTCAGCTGAAATGGAACAATTAACAATTTATATAACTGAAAACCACAATTGGTTATGAACTAACTTTTCCATTAATTACGAAATGAATAGAGCATTTAAAACAGCAATGAAATATACATTATAAAGTAAATATATTTGAAGTAAAGATAGAGAGAGAGTTATGAGAAAGTACAGTCTGAAGGCTTCCTGCTAGATTGTTTGTACAAGACTTTGTCTTCAAGGGAAAAAGAAACATCATCAAGGGCTTTTCTGCCCAACCAAAAACCTACTGGTCTCTTGTGTTTCTTCAATAGAAGAAACCTGACCCTTCACGAGGGCAGTCAATAAAGGATCTCACAATTTACCATCATGCCATCTGAGTCTGGTGTCAGGAACTAATACTACCCTGGTTGATCTCTCACTATAGGTTCTCCTAACTAGAAAGACCATTCTGACTAGGGGTATATCTGACTCTTGATGGCTGATTGTTGCTTTTCAAGCATCATAACCTTGGCCAAGGATCTATTGATTGTGGGCACGCCTGTGCCATCTCTCACCCTTACTCGGCATGAAAAAACTTGACTCTTGGGTTTATATTTTCAGTGACTTGGCTCATTATCGTTCCACTTCAATAAAGAATAATGTGTTTATTTCTTACTCATTTAAGGAGAGAAAAATAGACTTGTCAATATTGAAGAACTCTTCAGATTTAAATATTTATATTTTATTTAATTGACTCAGAGAGAAAAGAGAAATATGCACGGTTCCGATTCAAGAGCTAAGAAAATAGAGTATGGTTTTTAACTACAAATAAAATAGGAATTGGAGGAAGGCTCAACAAAACTCGGTTGCAAGATGAGGTGACCACCACTGAGACGAAGGATTATGAAGAGATAATTTGTCTAGACGAAACAATGGAGATTGCATAGAATTCTGATATCATAATCTTTGGACGGAACATGAATCTAATGATATACCAACATTAAACATCGATTCCCTGAAAGAAAGAACAAACTAAACAAAATGCACGATTCAACAACTTTAAGACACTAAATAGACATGCCTGTATTGTAGAACTGAAACGCGACTATCCTCCAAATGAAATCTCCCAGACGATGGAAATGGATTAATTGACCTTTACAGCTCGGATAGAAAGTTGAAAAGCGGATCAACTAAGAACAAAGATTGGTTTTTCCTCACTCTGCAATAAAAGTGGTGAATAAAAGAAGAAAGGAGCTCCACAAAGCTACCCCGACATAAAAGAACAAAAACTCCTGAACAATGCTGAACGAAAATAAGAAGTATGAAGGACGACTCCATAAATCACAAGGCAAGCCAAGATCAAGATAGCGTTTTTGCATGCATTCCATCAAGGCGTTTGAACAAGATTTGATGGGCAAGGTGGCGAGGAGGTTACCGCCACCCACACAATTTGGACATTTTTTTCCAAAGACACGACTTATACATTTATAATAATATTGACAATAATTTTTAATTATATTCCTACTCCAAAGGTATGCTTAGAAGTTTAATACACGATTTCAATAGGAGAACAATGATGCTGAAATAAAGTTGACTTATTTTGCTCTCACACCAAAGTTGAAGTCAATTACTCGTTTTTATTAATTATTTAATTAAGTGCGATGATAACACGACGTTATGACTACCATTAGCAACCTTGCGCCTAGCTCGTGACTTGATGGTAATTTGGTCCTTTATAAACTACGACCTCTCCTTGATGATATTTCCCTTTCCCTTGAGGTGTTGACAATCCTGCGACCACTTGACAAAGAAATAGGGTTAGACTGTTCTCTGTATCATTTTAAAATAAGAACACATCAACTCATTCACTTATATATATATATATATATCATTCATAATTGCAGTTATATGAATAAATTAAAAAATTCTTTTCCCAATTTTCACATTCTCATGAAAGGTAGTTAATCACAACTAACATAACGACCATAATATTATTGCCATAATCTTGTTCAAGACAAAGGGGATGTAATAGATGTGGAAACATGTATTGATAGCCATGCAAGGAATGCATGTTTTGAATTTTTAATCCCCTTGCTGAGACCTAGATAGGTGTAGAGTTTGTGTGGGATGTTAGTTATTAATATTTTATTTCATTTTGTTAAGGGATATCAATCTGCAACGTCTTGGTATATAGTTTTAGATTGATTAATGTGGCTTCTATATAGGCCCACTGCTGAGAAAACTATAATATTTTATTTGAGAGAAGCTATTGAAAATTCAGTGACAAAATGAGCGATTAATGCTCATAAAACATAAGCTGCCATCAACTTTCTTCAGTTTGTATATAGGTTGTATTTTTGTGCATGGTAGGTACACTAATACTATTCCTTTGGATGATTTATGGACCATTTCATGAGTTTGACATGTTTTAATATTTCTGGACAGGATGTATTTGGTAGTAATATTGCATTGTATTGGCCGGCAGCACTTTATACAGCTGTTCCTAGCCGTTCCTTCTTTCCACGGGGCTTTTTGTGGGATGAGGGATTTCATCAACTTTTGATTTGGTGAGTTTACTGTTGGCAAGAGTTTCTTCTTGGTGTGTTTCTGTATGTTTTATACAATATGTTATATTGTCATTGTTATATTTAAAAATAAAAATTAAATAGCTTTTTAATCTCTTGTTTTTGTTACTATGCACAAAATTGTTATTCTTTTGAGCAATGAGATATTCGAGTTACAATATCTTTAACACATTATTTTGCAGTCGGTGGGACATACATATATGTTTGGATATCATGGGCCACTGGTTGGATTTGATGAACAGTGATGGTTGGATCCCTCGTGAGCAAATCCTAGGATCTGAAGCACTGAGGTTTTTTGGATAAAACATTAAATTCAGTATTTGGATTCAATGTCTTTCAGTAGACAATAAACACTCATTCATTCTTTCAGTTTTTGAAAATAATGGGCCTATACATCAAAATTTACTGTTTGGTTTGTTTTGATACAGCAAGGTTCCTGAAGAGTTTGTTCCTCAACATACAACCAATGCTAACCCACCAACTCTTTTTCTTGTTTTGCGTGGTAAATCTCTGTTTATACTCAGAATTATATTTGCAGTGGCAGAGAATCATTTGCATTTTTATTTCTTTTAATCTGTTGTAATCTTTACCAGATTGATTTGTACACTTACCATCTTAGTGCTTCTGCTAAGTGCTCTTAGCTCACTTAACATTCTTTTAAATTGCTTATTGCCAGGCAGTTATAGTAGTTGCAAGTCTAAAATCACAATGGCAGAACTTCTTAGTTTCTTTTGTGTTTTAAACTGTTTGTGAGTGAAATTTCACAATCCTTCAGGCAGGCCACATTTTTTTCATTTTTATATAGTTCCAAATTCTCTTTTCTGTGTTCTTATGCTACACATGGGCTTGAATTTTTGTGACCTTTAATTACAGTAAGTATTCTTATCTTATATCAATTATTTAATGATTAGCTTATGAATGAGTCATTTCTAGAAGGGTTTAGATTTTTTGATGATTATATATTGCTGTTCAACTATTTCGCGTTCTTTTTTATTATATCTTTTACTCATCTAAGTTAAAACAAAATATTTTAACTGAGGAATTGGTCAGTGACTTTCCATGTTCCTGCTTGTACCCTATGTAGATCAGATGATTGTGTTCATATCTCAGTTCTTTTTGACACTTTTCTTTGATGCCTTGCAGATTTGGCTATTGAACTGACAAAAGGCACCTTTACAAATTTGGAGAAAAACAATATTATGGCTTTCTTGGAGAGGGCTTGGCCAAGACTTGATGCATGGTTTCATTGGTTCAATACAACTCAAACAGGTAAAGACTGTACTTGTTCAGTAGCAATGGTAATAATCTAAATAGAAGGCACACTTTGGTGTTTAGAATTGGCAATAACTCTAAGAGCACTACATTTAGAATTGTCAATGCGTCTTAAAAAGAACCTCTTTATGCATTCTTCTGTTCCTATAGTTTTCAATGGTACTTATTACATACATGATAAATGAAAACCACAGAACCTACAAATAGGCTTCTTTAATATTTAGTAAATGAAAATGGCTTCCATGAATTATCAACAATTTACAAAGCCAAGTACAACCATTTGCCAAATCTGAAAGAGTCTCTTGGTGTTGGTTGTTTACGCACTGTATGGTACTTGTGTAAAACTCAGCTTTTATATTTCTTTCGATCAATTTGTTGTCATTAGCCAGGTCATCTTTGTTGGGTTATCAGTAGAAACTGAGTTTTTCATCCTGTCAAGTTGCAAAGTTTGGTCATGATCCAGTTTTTCAATGAACCATTCTTGCAGATTGCCCAATGTTAAACTATTCCAGGAGAAAATGAGAAAGGTCCTGACTGATGAAGGCTCTGGCAGTGGAAAGAAGAAAAGAAAATGTCAAAGATTTGAATTGGAAAACAGAATTGCCGAATGGCTAAGAAAAGTCCTCCAGCATGCTATTTGAGTGGCAATGTGAGCACAAGGAAAAATGCAAAGACAAGTTTTAGAAGCACATTATTCCAGTGCAAAGCCACCCAATGTTTCACTAGTGGTGAAGTGTTGAAAGAATTCTACCCACAGATTGAATGCTTTTAGTGGTCAAAGTGTGGAACCAGTTTGTGGTGGCAGAGCCAGTGTAAAACTGTGCTAAAAAGTGGCAGAGAGTGGAGCAAAGTGCACATTATGAAAGAGGAAGAATATCAGTCTAACTGAGCACCTTTTGAAAGAGGCATTGCTAAGACAAAAACTTCGCCAAAATATCAGAAAGTGGGCAAAGGGTTTAGTGATCAATGCCTAGGGTAAATGAGAAGGGTTTTAGGTGCACTTTTTAAGTGGCAAAGCCCAGTCAAAGCTTCACCCAAGTCAGGAAATATGGCATTAACTGAGAGAATTTTGCCAACCAAGAGAATTTGGCAAAGAGTCTGTAATGTCCCCAAATTTATGGAGTGATTTAATTAATTTAATTAATTAAGTTGTCCAAAAATCAATAATATTTCAAAAGGATGACTTAATTGGTTATTTTAATTAAATTAAAGTGGGAATATTAAATTAATTATTTATGTAGTTATCTCAATAAATTAAAATAAAAAAGGTAACTTTGTTTTTAATTAATTAATAAAAGTGACTAAAATAAAAGAGTAAATTATAAAGTCACTTAAATAATATTTTAAAAGCGACTTAAGTGAAAATAAATATTATAATGTCACTTTTGGAAATATTATAATAATCTAGAAGCTTCTTGGAGGACTTTTCTAGAAGATCAAAAGAATTCTTTATAAGGAGCTGTGAGCTAGCCTTTTGGGCATGCTTGGATTTTATTTCTCATTTTAGTTTGGGAAGAGCTTGAAGGCTTTTTCATGTCTGAGGGTTTGAAGACTCTAGGATACTAGGTTCGGTTGTGAAAAATCAACCCTAGCTGAAGATTGTTGAGGAATCCATCCAGGGTTTCTACAAGAGCTTCATTGCAAGAGTTTGAATTAGTGCAATAGGTGATGTATTATTGCACTTCTGAATAAGGAGTTTAATTTAATGCAATAGCTGGTTTCTTATTGCATTCTATTGAGGGTTCTGCATAATTGCACAGCTGATTTATTGTTACAATTATTATTCTACTTGAAGAAGAGGTTTGGGGGATTTTCTACTAAACCCTAGGCGCCCTTTTGCTGGTTTGATTAAGGGTTTTATATAGATTATATCAGCATTCATTGCAGCAGATTCGTGGCATTTCTCATTGACATTTTGAGGAAATTTGCAAATTCAAAGGGATTCAATTTACTTGAAGAGAGAATTGAAGGATTTTGGAGGTTCATCTTGGCCATTCGATTTCTTCATCATAGTTGATTATGCTTGCTGGTTATATCACGGCGCAGCAATTTTGTTAAGATACTCAGCTCAATTTTGGAGAGGTTCGATTTAGTTGGTCTCTTGTTCTTATTCGATTTGGCTGGGTGAAATCGTGGTTCTTCAAGAAGCCTAGGCGCTGCAATGGGGCCATGAGATAGTTTGATTTTTGAAGGATTACATCTGGTTTTTGCATTGTGAGGAGAAACGCCTTCTTGCCAGGCATAGACGACTTTGTAGCTGCTTGAAAAGGGTAAATCGTGGATGCCAGGTGTGGATACTTGCATCACTCAGTCGCTGCCATTTCTCCAGTGAAACGTCATCCAGGTTGGAGTCTTTAGCTTGCATTTGCATTAGTTCTGGTCTGCACTTACATTCATTGTATTTGCTGTCCATACAGCACCAGCATTATTGTAATATTGCATTTATATCATTATCAGGCCTGCAACTGTAGCTCATTGTATCGCTGCCTTATGGTTGCATTGTCAATAACATATATTGTAAAATCGTCCTTATTGGAAGCGACCAGCTTTTGTCTAGCATTGTAATAGTTGCATTTCATATTTGCAGTTCAGAATTTAATTGAATTGGAGTTTGGGAGTTTGCATGACAAATGTTTGTCAAAATGTCTCTTAGCTGTAACTGCTCATTTGCATAGTTGCATTTTATTCCAGTCAACTTGAGTTTTGGAAAATCATTAAAAATATATTGCATTTCATTCCTCATTTGCATTGGCACCTTTTAGTTAGAGTCTTTATGCATACTTCATCTTTATTTGAGAAAAAGCAAAAAAATAAATCATTTACCAGCTGTAAGAAGTTTACGAGACAACTATTTGACAAAATTACCAAGCACTCAAACTGAGAAATTAAGGGAAGAATTTGCAAGGGTCCTTATAGAGTCTTGAAAATTCAACCCAAAATAGGGCATAATCATTAGTGAAGCTCACCAAGCTCATATGAGTTTTATTTGTCAAAATATGGCGCACAATTTGGAGTGGCAAAGCCAGTGGAAAAGCATGCTTTGAAAGTGGGAGAGTTGTTATGAATAACTGCTTAAAAAGTGGCAATCGCCTTAGTGAAACACACCAACAGGGGTTAAGATACTCATTTATTCCGCCTAGTCATAAAGGGATTTATAAAATCAGATCCAAAAGCACACTTTTTGGTGGCTTCTACTAACAAAAGTTCTACCAAGGTCATTAATAACTAGTAGACAATCAAGTGAAAGGCACCTGACATAGAAAAAGGGGTAAAAGGCATAAAGGCCAGTGCACACTTTGAGTGGCAATGCCACTATGAAACTCTGCTTCATCTTGAAGACAGGGCTAATCCATTAGTGAAGTGTGCCAAGGCAAAAATGGGGCTATTTGTAAAGTTTGACACACTTTTAGGTTGGCTCTGCAGGGCCAAAGCTCATCCAGTCAACATTTTGCTTTCTCCACTATAGATTTAAAGCAAGCTTGTTTGTTCACTCTTGTGCAGGCAGTTTGGCTCTGTTATTTCCAACAGAAGCAAGCTTATTTGTTCACTCTTGTGCAGGCCTGTGCAAGGTTTTCAGCATAAATATGAATGGTTTTCAGATTCAGCAGTAGTGAAAGTGTAGTTTTCATCACCTAGGACTGCTGTAGAAAAAGATTTCAGGTTTCCAATGCTGATATAAACAGTCTTTGCAGTCTTAAAGCTGAGTTTGCTTTTTCTCTCCCAAGAGGCTGATTGAGTTAATCAGAATTTGCTAATGTGCTGGGACAGCAAAGAGGATGTCATCTTTTAGGCCCCGAGTTATCATCGTGGACAAAGTAATCAAATTGTTATTGAGGATCAAGGTTCCAAATTCATAAAGTCTGATATATCAAGAGGACAAAGTATCAATGGATTTGTCATGGTCAAGGTTCCAGTTTCATGTGGGTATTGCAAGGTTTTCTGTCAAATTCATATTCATGAAGTTTCAATGAATTTTAAAGGCTTCAAGATGCCCCATTTTAGAAGATTCAATCAAGTTTGCAAGGCAACACCATTTTAGATTTTTGAAATTAACTTAAGCGACAAAAGTCTCTATTTATCCCACATTTGTTTAGCTGTCATCATCTGTAGTGGGTATTTTGGGGGGATAGAGATGGGCCTATTAGTAGTTTATTTTATTAATTGTTTTAGAATTAGTTTGCTATAAAAGTTGTTTTATTTCCTTTTTTTTTGATTCGTAAGAAAAGATTATATTAATTTAGAAAATAGAGAAATTACATCAAATCTATTGCCTCGACAACCTTTCTGCCTTTTCCCACCCAGAAAACCAGACCTCAAAAGGCCGAGATTTTACATTAGAATACAAGGTACCCATCCAAAAGCCACAAAGCCAGCATACATTTCTTTGCATTTCATGTGGGATTGCCATCTCAAAATTGCCTTACATCAATATTTAGTTTCCCCATTTGAGTAGCAGATACAATCTTCAACAACACTATCTTGCGCCAACACTTCAAACCCTGCTATGTAGGCTAGACCAACAAATACCAGCTTCAAAACTTGTTAACCCCCCCACGCCAAAACATCACTTGTCACCAATTGTTTGTAGGAAGTCTGCGAAGTCGATCATCCAATTCCAACTTGTTGGTGTAACAACTAACACCTTTGGAGTGCAAGTTGGTATGGACAACTATGCACACTACGCAATTTTCTTCAAATTAGGAGGGGAAGCTCCCTCGTTGTGCTTGACAAAAGTGCTTTGAAAAGGAAAGTAAACTAAACTATATCCTGTCTTTTTGTCTCAGCTGTAGAGGTACAAGGCTTTCACGAAAACTCTATACGTTGCAGCTAAGTATTTTCTGGTTTCGCTTAACTACAACTCACAAAACTAAGTAACTTAAACTATCCAATCCCTTGAAGAATTCAGAGCATGAGGAAACAGAGCGGGAATGATTATCTGATGATAAGACGGGTACGGACTCACAACGTGAAGGCAAGGTGGCACAACTATCTGCTTGTCTGAATAGGCTTATTGGAAACAACAATACACGATAAACTAATTACAGATTCTCAACTTGAAGGCAAGGTGGCACAACTATCAGCTCAATCTAAATAAGTTTATTATTCACACACATCACACGATAACCAAGTACAGATTCTCAACTTGAAGGCAAGGTGGCACATCTATCAGCTCAATCTGAACAAGTTTATTGAACACAAAACAGAGTCGATCTAACTAAGGAAAGAATTCACCATTATAATTTCATGAAACCCAAGTGGCATAACAATTCATCATAATAGCAAAAACGCATGAACAAATACAAAACGAGCAATATTGAAGGCAAGGTAGGTACAACATATATTTCTCTCTCGTGCAAAAATTATGTACAAATGAGCAAAAGCTCTTATTTATAGACATCGAAAGGTGTAGGGAACCCTAAAATCACCTTGAGTCAACTACAGTCTTGCAATGCATGCAAGATTTATTGCTAAACCCTAATAAAGAAAACTATACAGTTAACTGGAAAACTACCATCACTTAACCGAAACATCTAATCTAAAAATGGACAATTGTGCAAGCATCCACGTTCTTATTGAAAGCATGTTAACTGGAACACTACCATCAGTTAACGTAAACCCTAAATGAAACTCCAAATGAATAAAGCTGATCTCAGAATAGATATGCATGAGATAAGACAGCGAGTTAACTTGGGAAGGTAATGCCAAGTTTAACTCCTGTGTGTAATGTCTATTATGAGAGGTGGGAACTGAAGTCTATTGATCGTGATCTCGAGCAACCAATCCCTCAACGAGATTGTTAACTGCATCACCATCTGGAGCTTTGATACTTTGTCGAAGAATGCTATGCTTGCACAGCATGTCCTCACCAGCTGTGATCTGCGACTGAAGTTCACCTCTACTCCAGGTTGTTTCATCGAACAACGCTGACATGACTGTAAGCTGATTAATCTTACAACCAACGGTCTCCCCACTGAAAATAGTATGAATGAGTGCTTGGAGCTCTGATTGAACATCAGTAAGCTCAACATACGCACCACCCTCGATCTGATATTGGCAAGGTAAGTGAGATACTAAAGTCCTCACAAACCGCAGTGCACTAGTAACGTGCTCTCTACTCTCAGCCAACTCTGACGCCATAGTCTACTCTATCTTTGCCTTGAAAACCAACTGTGTTTTGCAAGAGTAGATAGCTTCTCTATCTTCTGCATCTGTGACTGATTCATATGCCATACTCAGGTGAGCAATCATAATCTCATCCCTAGGTCTATTAATCGTCATGTCTCGCTCCTCATCCTGGAGACATAGATGAAGCTCTTGTGCATTGTACCGCAACTGATATAACTTTGTAAGCATAGAACGGCCTCTAGCAACAAACTCCTCCTCCCACTCATCCAAACGCTTGCCATATGCAACTAAATGATTAAGTTGACTTTGTTCTACTGGAGGCTCAAGCATCGGCGGGAGTGTGGCAATAACATTTGACCTGTGTACAAGGCTAGAAATGTACTGGTGAAGCTGTTTGATTTCAGCCTTGAGGGCTGCCTTATCCTCTCCGTCTTTCAGCATTCTATCCCTGGCATTGTTTGTAGCAACCTGTAGGAGATCAACCTGAGTCTGGCGTGTGAGATTCCAACTCGTCCAAGCTCTTCCCTTGTGGAGGTATAGCAGTCTCGACGACGATCTCCATGTCAGTATTCCTCTCCACGTGGACCATGTTCTTGATCCTCTTGTCTAGCACATCCTGGTAAACCTGATCAAAATCTGAATGATTAAGGACATAGGATGGCTGCCTCCTCTTCCTTCGCAGTTGGGCTTCAATCCAAGATTGATCTCGGCTAATGCTACTGGAAGGATTTGTACTAGCAAAAGTAGGTTGTGACGAGAGTGAATATGTAGAGGAACTGCTATGAGATGGGGAGTCTAAATCCAATTCAATGTGAATTGGTGCTGGTGACTGCTCCATAATTGGTATAGAAATTTGAGGTTGAACCTCAGGCACTGGTGGACTCTGAACTGCCCTTTGAACTGGCTCTGTGATAGGCTATCTGTCAGGCTCTGTACGTGTATTAGTGGCAAGTGCCTTGCCTTTTGAATTGTTTGGCGCTTGTCCTTTCTTGGGAGGGTTACTCCTCTTCCTCTATTTAGGTTTTCACGAGGAAGGTAGCGAAGGATTCACCACTGGCGGCTCTGCTCTAGGTACACTTACCCTCCTAGTGTTCTTGCTGTCGAGTTAAAGTATACTGTTCTGAATAACTCTGCTTGACCTCTCATTTACTATTGTATACTCCTTGGCGTACCAATCAATTGCGTGTCAACCTGCTCTCTGAAAAACTAAGGAATAATTTCTCCCTCTTCATCTGATAAACCTCCCACATCTTCTGACAAGAAAACATAAATCTGTGAGAGAGAGAAGCGGCCATAGCTACGTCTGCGAAGCTCAAAGTCATCCACTCAATTTGCCCAATAATCCTCCATAGAAGGCTCATGATATGCGCGTCCAGCAAGGCGAGTTGTGTAATGACCCCAAAGATCATAGGCACGTGCCTCAACAAGATACTTGAGATGATATCTTTCGAGCTCTTGTCCAACAACTTTAGCATCGACTGCCGTCTTGCACCAATATATTCCAAACTGAAAAGGAAAATTGGTAGTTGGTCTATGCTTGCGATGCAAATGACGATGAACATCATGCAACTGCCTTAGGAACTCCATAAAAAACTGTCTTATCTGAAGGATAACGTGGAAGCATAGCTGGATTTCCTATAAATTCATATACTCGGATGTAGGTGTATGTTGGGAATTGAATAAACTAATCTGCCCAACCATCCATCGCTGCTCTAGCAACTGCCGAGATACAAACGGGAAACTCCCGATCTAAATTTCTTACTGTATAAGTCAGGAAAGCATCATGAACACGCTTGAAATGATGTTCTACCTTAGTGAACTCAAGCTGATCATAATAGTGATAGACTTTCTGAACACTGAGAATGCCCACGGTGTTTAATCCTCGAAACTGACCCTGATAAGCAATCAAGTACACGAGATAAGAACACATGTGAAACTCATGAGCAATTAAGAAACCGGTGATCTACTTGTGGATAACATCGCTGATGAAGGATGCCCAGTCATAATGCTCTTGCCCAGATATGATGCAACCAATAATGTAATACATCGAGGGCTTGAAAACATTTGCATGTGATTGACCTGAGACATGATTCAAGAGTGTAATTAGAATCGAGTACTCATCCTTGTACTCACCACGACCCACATTGTTTGGCAATTTGTTCCTTGCTTGCTTTAACCATCGTTCTGCCATTTTACTCTGGCACTTGTCCACATCAGCGTTGAATGCATGTTCGCACTGCTCCATAGAAATAACTAGACTATTCGGGTGCTGAGGTATACGGAAACTTCTTTCAATGTCTAGAGGCTTGAGACTGCAAATGACTCGTCCATCTACTGACACTATCTCATGAGAAGTAGAGTTGTAATGCTTAATACAAGACATCACGAATTTAACACAATGAACGGAGATAGGTATGGAAGCGGCCTCCAATAACCCGGATTGTTGAATGTTTTGAATAATCGAATCTTTGATCTTGATTGGATCTAGAACTGCTTCTGGCAACACCTTATGAAGATTCATCTCAACTGTCCCGATGAAGTCGTGAGTAAGGACGTATTTGGTCCTGTATTCGAGCTGAGTGTACTGCATTCTGAAAAACTCGCTTGTTGACTGTGAACTCGACTATGTTCTGACAAGATTTCTGGAAAGCTAAAAATACTCTGCTGAGGCTAAAAATAGGCTATTGAAGAGCAATTTTCGGCGAGAAATCTGAGATATGGGTTTTGTCTAGAATAATATTCTAAGACAACCCAGAACGTCAGAAATGCGAAAATTTGACTTCCACTCGACCATGCAAAGAGTTTTCAGTTGAGAAAATTAGAAACTCGAGAACGGATGCTCTAGAGTTAAAAATTCCTGAAAAATCAAGCGCATTAATTTAATTCGACGAAGCTATATAGGAATGATCCAGATGTTGAGACTTGTCAAATTCTGCCAACTTCAGGAACATGCGAATTGTATTTTGAGAGAAATTTGAGAATCAAAGAGGAGAAACACGTTTTTTCTATGCTCTTTCTTCTGGGAAAATCGCTCCTGTTCTTCAAACTTGTTGATGAATGCGAACTTGAATTTGCAAAAAAATTTGGTTTGATGCAATCGCCACTGGAAACTGATGATAAATTTGCCCAAGCTGTGAAAATTCGCCTTTGCTCTGAAGTACTACGAATTTCTTTAAGCTGAATGAATGATTAATGATGGGCGACATGCTTAAATAAAGAGAATTCGCAGCATATTATTGACGCAAGATTTAAAACCATGACTTATATGGAATGAGTCTGATTGGAGCCCCTCCAGTTACACTTACACTGAGTCGAAGTTCAGAATAAAAATAATAAAATAATATTCAGTTGCCAACCACATGCGAATTTCATCTTACAACACAAAGGGGTGCCAAAAATAGTTTATTGGACAAGATCGACACCTTTCGTGCTGGCATGCAATTTGAAAATTTAATATTATTTTATTTAGGTTACAAACCATGTAAAGCATTTGAACTTGTCTAGCGATCTTCACTGATTTCAAAAAGTCCTCATTTGACCTCATAGACATCCATTTGCTGAAGATATCACGTTTTTTATTAACTTCCTACTTTGTAGCTAACTACAAAGTTACAACTGGCCATCTTCGACACTGATTTCTGGGTGACAATATGATGCTGAGATTGATCAAGTGTATTCATTATGAAGCCTGCAAAGCAAGGAAGAAATGTTTGCTGGGAGTCGTCACTGCAAAATCCATCAGTTAACACCTTAAAAAATTAGGCGCCCTTGATTAAATTGATTTTCAGGTATTAGACTTGACCATTTCTCCAAACTGCCATCTAACGCTTCAAACGACTGCTGACGACAAACGGTGAACCCTACTGTGTAGAAACCCTAGTTTCCCCTTGATACTGATTCTGATGGTTTTTGAAGGTTTTTCTGACGTTTAAGGTTTTTGACTGTCTTTTGAGTTTTTGTGCATCAAATGAGATGGTACGATTTGCTTGTAAAATAATAATAAATTCTATAAAAATCAAATAAGTCTGATAATGATGGGAAATGGATGCTAGTGTATTTATTTTTCACCTTTGGAGCTATTACAATAGATTTCTATTACATGCAATAAATAAAGCAATGTATTTTCAGTATTTAATGAACCTGGTTGCAGCCGCCATGAATGAGATGTGAGAAGGTACGGCTCACTTGTTGGCACACTCTTCCTCTGCCAGATGCGTTCCAAATGCTCCCTTGATATATGCGCCTCTCCTGTTGAAGACAAATGATGAAGAAGGAAGGTGTGGTGCTCTGGGATAAAGGACGTCCTTGCTGATATGGTACGGCCTGTCACAGCAATGGTACGTCCTGGTAATAACAGCAGCAATAATAACTTGTACGGCTTCTCTTCTTGATCTCCAGAATAACCAAGGATATGCGCCTGGATAACCCTATATCTTCTGGATCAAATCTCTGGCCAAAAGCTTCCTTAAAACTACGCTTCAAGATAAATAGTACGGCCCTAGTACAGAAGTACGGCCTGCTGCATGCATTAATGAATTTGTACGGCTCCTTCAAAAATCAATATTTGAGTCTCTGAAATGGGCGCCTTGATGATTGGAAATACTCTGGATACAAACCATTGAAGAATCTCTGATAATAGACAGTCTCTGAAGCTCTGTAGTTTACTCTGAATGAGAAAACCTCCACTGGCAATAAATCAGATGTTATTTCACATCCTCTGAACTGCGTCGATGGAGATGGCTCGTTCTCCAACGAATTACGAATTCAAACCCTAAGGGCTCCGTTCTCTGGCAAAGCCTGATCAATTTTTAATTCTCAAATGTCATAATCGCACATTTTCCAATGCAAAACCCTTTATCCTCACAAAAGTGCGATTTCCACCATAATAGGGTTTTAATTAAAATATTCACATTTTAATCTTTTAATAATTCAATAGTCTCCAGCCAAAATATTTTATAATAATTTAATTCTCAAACTGGCCCCTTTCTGATGATGGGCGCACCCCTCAAGGCAGATAACTTAAGTTATAATTTAATATTATAACTTTACATTATAATCGTTAAATAATTAATATTTAATTAATATAATTAAATATTAATATCTTCCTCGTTACACATCCGATAACTGTTCCGTCTGATGTTGACGAACACTGGTGATCCCGAACACTGCCAATCTCATACTGCTAAAAATAGCAGGGGTCCCACACTGCCTGCCAGGAACTGCTAAAAATAGCAATTCAAAGGTCTCCGATCAAGCCCAAACGAAAGCCAATTGATCAAAACGCCAATCTGACCGAGCCAAGCTCCAAACGACCCTCTAACCACTCTGTCAGCCTACGAGGGTCTCATGATAGGCCAATCTCACGATCTCTGATGCTCGCCAAAAATGGGGACATGACAGTCCGCCCTCCCTAAAATTGCTTGACCCCAAGCAATCTCCACTGCAAAGAAACTCCGATCCTTGGAAGGCTCAAAAGAATAAACTGTGAAATGTCGCACACATCTCGAACTATCTCCTGTAGCATCATCAAAAACTCAATTGCGCAATCAATACCTGGATCCCAAACCCAGCGTAAAAGTCTGTCGTGACGGTCCTCCTCAGGCTGCCACTGCGCTCTACGGCCTCCAACTTCACCATGCTGAGAATAGTGAAGTGACCCATTGGGACCCATCCCATACTCGATGCCAAAGCTATCGCCACCGGGATCCCAATACAATCTGAATCCACATCCATCCGTCATGCAGAGGTAAAATCTCCTAGAAGCATCTACTGTCCTGAATCTCTCCCTGTCTTCTGCTAAATACTCATGGATGTGATAACTGTCCAAACCATCATGCCAACTAACACCATAGTCGCCCTGAAACCATGTACTCATATGAAAAGTCTGCGACATAGAATTATCAAGCCCTGTCAAACACATATCGGCATGATAGATGACTGACTGCGGCCCCTGCAAGTAATACCCCATAAACTGCTGGGTCAAGTACCTGCATCCGCTAATCCCATCTTGTGAAGATGGTAACTCTGCACACAGTAATGAATTACTTCCCTCGTCTGCTCCAAGAGAATCACCCTGTGCACAAGTATGGTGCATCGAATCATGTACAGGTGGATCAAAGACAAAACTGTAAGCACTCCTCACCATGTACACCTCATTGAACTCCTCTGTGAGTTTGGTTTGGAATTGCAATGCACTGGAACAATCCCAAACACTATGATCATCACCCAACTCAGAACTAACATCAAAAGTACGATCAACGTCCAACTCGAAGAGTGGGTTATCATAGATCGAACCACCATCAAATTCAAACAATGGATTATTCACAAACTGCACAATCACTCCATCCTGATCGGAATCATCCATCTCTGAATCGCTGGAATAGTAAACTGAGTTGTACTCCTGACTAGGCTCAACCAGCTGCCGACCATAGTCAACTGTATCAAATGAAAAGATTGATTTGCTTCCAGGAGAGGGAAACAAATCAACACAAGTACCAATCTCCCAACTAGATGAGTCTCTGAATATCTGCTGTGAAGATGGACAAGTATCGAGGGTTGTCACACAACTCTCGAGTGAATCAACAACCATGTCACAGGAACTATCAACGATCTGCCCTGCATCACCTATCGCGGAACTAATCTCAAAAGAACCTGGTGCAACGCAAGGCTCACTGCAACTCTCATCGAGTGCACTCATACTACCTGTATCAACTGCTCCCGTGACCGTGAGGGATGTAACCTCATCCTCAACATCTCCCTCACTGCTATGAACCATGGGTGTATACTCCTCACCAACCACTGCCATGCAAGACTGAACGATATCCAAAGGTGGTGAAGATTGTGCCAAACTCAACGCCACTGTAAGCCTCTCAATCTGTAACTGTGACTCACGAAGAGCCAACTGGGTGCTCTGAAATGAATCCATAGTCACCTCATGCTCATGAGTGAGCTCATCGATCTGTTCTCCCTTTCCCTGCAATGCATCATAACAAATGCAATCCCACTCGAGAAGAAAATCCCTGTCCGCAAGCAATTTAAGGTAGTTTTGTTTCATCGTACCAATTGCTTCTCGGAGTGCATGTATCACTGCAAGGGAGAAACCACTCTCATTGTGCTCATCTGTCAAAGGCGGACTCCAACTGTAGGTAGTCAACATCTGACGAGCAACGTCGAAATGCTCAAGGGCGGTAGCAATCATAGTGTCATCCACATGTAGTTGCCCAACCAAATGATGAGGATTTTGAAACTTACGACCCCCATACAAGATTTCCGGTTCACCATATGCACTATGATATGACGCTGATCCGTCATCACTCACCTCATGATCTGCAGCATCGTGTGTGCTCTCAACCACGCACACCTCAACATCTAAGGTACTGCTGCTCTGTACCTCGAAGGATGGCTCAACTGGTACGGTAGAAGTTGCTGGTCTGACAGTATCTTCACACGCTTCTACTTCCCAAGTAACTGCATGCTCATCCAACGCATGATCCTGGGATTCCATATCAACATATGAATCTGTTGTACCCCAAATAAATTTTTTGGCATTCTGTGTAAATTGAGCTAAATCTTGTTAAAATGCCATGAAAGGTCTGTTTTAGGTCAAACCAATCATAGAATCTTGGTGGGTTTCTGTCAAGGAACACATGTACAAAATTCTGAAAAATTGAAAATTAGGGTTTTTCCCCTATTTTCAGGGAAATCCCCCGAAAATAGGACCTTCCCAGAAATGATCGAAAATGATTTTGATAGGCTTAAAGGGCTTCACGATCACATTGGTCAAGTCAGAATCATCAAAAGACACGTTTTACTCTGGTGGGTCTATTTCTCTTTTTCAGGAACGAAGTTAGGAGCTCCACAGCCATTAATGGCAGATTGGCCAGTACCAGGCGCTAAAAGCTTCAAAAGCTTCAACGATACAACCATGGCGGAAAAGGTCGAAAAAGATGCTGTTTGACGAAGGAGATTCCTGAAAACGAAAAAGGTCAAAATTTGACTAACTCTGGAGATGTTACGAAGGGGAGATTGCTCACATGTTGAAAAGGCGCCTTCTTCAAGCAGGGGCGCCCATGGTCTTTGAAGGTCAAACAAAGTCAGTAAGATCATCCGAAGCAGTCATTCTCAACGTTTGGTTGCTGGCTCAACAGTGAAACAAACATCCAGATCATCCGATGAATAGATCACTAGCAACTGCTGACGAAGCAAAAAGAGGCAGTTGAGGAATTGACAGGAAACCACAGTTAACGACAAAGTTGCAAGAAAAAGAGCCTTTTCAAAGCAAAGGCGCCCTTTCTTTTGGACTTCCAGATGCTGACCAATGACAAAAAGCTTCCTTTGATGACCTTCTCAGCTCAAGCAAATCTCGGAAACGCAACTGCAAGCATCAATACCTGACAGAGCAGTCAACGGATAATCTGGATCAAAGTAGGCAACTTGTCAGACGAAAATAATCAAGCTAAAAGGAAAAAGCGCCCTTTTCAAGGAGGGGCGCCCTTGGATAAAGGAACCCTAATTTGAGATCCAGATTTCCTGAAGACAGTCATTCTTAGCAGAACAGAGCTGAGTACCTGATGAAACGTCATGTGAAAACATCTGACTCTCCGATCAACGAGAAATCCAGTTCAAGGCACGAGAGGTCATTTCAAATAAGCTGAAGAACGAAGACTGAAAAATCACTAAGGCATTGGCAAAAGCGCCCTTTCTTGGGAAAGGCGCCCAGTCTTTTGGAGCCCTTAACTCAGCTTTTTATCATTCAGTCTCCCAGGCACTTCTTTCCAGTATGGATTCAGCTCCGCAGTGAATGTGTCCGTGACGTCTCAAGATCAACAGGCAACGCCAGATTCAGGATCAAACAGGGTGTTTTTCAGGAGAGAAATACTAAAAAACTTGCAAAAGTTGAAAAGGGACGCCTAAAATAAGTCAAAGGTCATTTGTTGACTAAAGTCAAAAGCTTTTTGAGTTAAAATTGGCTAAAACGCTCCACGATTGGTGGAAATCACCTTTTTAACTTCAGATCAAACTCAAATCACCTTTTGAGCTTGTGTTAGGTCCCCAAATTTGTGGATCTGAAAGCTCAAACATATATATTCAAGGAGATGGCGTCCATTTCATTATTTCATTGCAGGTTGAAGGATAAAAACAGCCACAAAGCTCTCAAAGGACGCCATTGAAGATCTGAAGGAGGTTTTCATCCGTTCTTCATTTTTATTGCAGATCTGAAGCAGGAAAGGGTTGCCATTTTGAGGATTGGATCAGAGATAGTTTTTTTTGAAGATCAGCTAAAACTTCCAATCCACCTTCTGTCTTTTTCCTCTCTTCTTGTCTTAGGTTTTCTTGCATCTGACAGAAAAAGCAACAGGCTACATCAGATCTGATCAACTGGGTAGATTCAGCATCATTTTCAGAGAAACCCATCTCGACAAATTTTCCAAAATCAGCAAACTTGCTGCCCCTATTTTTGGGGGTTTTTCGAAAAAGTTTCAGAATCCAAATTCTGAGGAACTGGGTTTGTTCAGCATTGAAGCACGAACAAAACCCATGTGCCAGATTTTTTCCGGAAAAATACTTCTCGGCAGGGCGCTATTTTTAAGGGTTTCCGAAAATCATCTGAACTAGGTCAAGCTTACAGTCAATCTTCAAGTTTTTCAGGATGCAGTACTCCCAGGTGCAATACGAGACCAAGACGGTCTTACTCCATGATTACCTGAAAACAGTTGACACAAATCTACACCAAGTAAATCCAGTGGTCGATTTGGAGCAGTTAGAAGGCATGAATCAAATAACATTGCAGAATATCGAAGAATCCGGATTGCTGCAAGCCGCATCAATTCCCATCACACTACAAAGCGTAGAGCTCGTAATCGCTTGTATCAAGCATTACAACCCTACCACCAGAGAAATCAGAGCAGCAGATGGAAGAATTGTTTGCAGTTTAAAGCCTCAGGATATCGAAAGATGTTTTGATATTCCCTCACATCCTAACAGCAAAGTCATATCATTGACGGAATGTGAGAAAGCTTTTGAGACAGCTAAGGACAAATGTCAAAGGATAATGGCCGAAAAATGGCTGAAAGTGACAAAGGCAAGCTTGCCTAAGTTGTTGGGGCGAGGAGAATGTAAAGACGAGTACGCAGTGTTAATCACTCTACTCAACAGAGTCACTGGAGAAGAAGATGGTCGTCAATTCCAGCCATGGATGTACTATGTCATCGCTAAAATCATTGGCAGGAGGGAATACTATGACTGGGCCACTTTGATCAGTGACACACTCCACCGACAAATCACTGGGTATCTGGAAGCTCATAGGTTCCACATGTGCTCCTACCTAGTATACCTAATAGCCTTCCAAGGCGATTTTAGGTTATTGAACAATGTGGGAACCTTAGGTGTGCAGAAGGTTCACGAGTTTTTCACACGTCTTGAGTTTACTCAAGCGGAAAGACACTTCAAGAAGACAAGTGATCACTTCACCATGCACATAGTTCGTGAGCTTAACCATGAGATGCACGTGCGTATTTCACAGACAGCCAGAGAGGCAATGGCGGATTGGGCAGATTGGTTCATCCAATTTCCTACATTCTCCTACATACGCGTGTATGGCTACATTGGCCACCCCGCCATGCTACCAAGACACCCTTCAGATAGGGTAGTTTTCATGGAGTTCCTGAGACAGTTGTCCGAGGTTCATATCCACTTGCGCTTGAAGAGGAAGACAGCTGTTAACTTTCCCGTTGAAATGGGACTATATAGATGTGGATTCGCGGCGGATGCAAAGATGATGGGTCAAGAAACAAGGAGGTTTAACCTCAAATATCTCATTGATAGAATATCCTATGATCCCAGAGGACTCTATGCAGCACACCTCGAGCAACACTCGTCACATAAGTCTTCTATGGAAGATTATTGGGTGAATTGTAAAGACGAGTATGAAGTGCGAAGAAGGAATTACAGCAGATTCAGACTCCCACAGATTACTGATTTCATGTCAGCAGACATTGAGGGCCTGTCAGATGATGAGGGGGAAGTCATTCTCCCCACATTCTTCGCAGATTCAGTTGACTCCCAACCGCTCCCAAGAGTGGATTGGTATGCCAAAGAGGATACATCTATAGAAGAAAGAACGAGTAGAGTGGTTAGAAATAGCCAACTCTATCTCGACAGCAAGAAATCAAGGAAGGTGATACCTCACAGAACAGAGCCGCCACAGGTTCAGTCTACACCACCTTCCACTTCAAGAAGGAAACCTAGACAAAAGCAATGGTGCAATCCTCCCCAAGGGATGAGGATGTCAAAACCTAGAACACAGAGGACACCAGTGGAGAAAGCCACACATAGTCCTGAAATAATCACGGGTATTGCTGCCCCAGAACAAAGAGTAGAGACTGCTACCCCTGATTCAGCAGAAGTTATCACGGAAGAACCCAACAACATTAGTTGTTGAAGAACCAGTGGCTGAGCCAATGGCAAAGGTAGCAACAGTAGAAGCAGCAGCAGAAACGGTGCCTGTTATGGAAGCAGAGCCGCCAACATCACCAGTATCACAGCGAACACAGGTCCTCATCGACTTGGATTCGCCACCGAGAGACATTGCTCCAGCACAGTCTCACACATCTAGCGTTCAAGGGCCTCACGTCCCTCCTAGTGAAGTTCGCCGAGATTCTATTTGGCTCGAAGGTTTCCTAGGAAGGAAGAGGGAAAAACCCTCATATGAGCTTGACTTTACCGAATTCGACCACGTCCCACAAGACACGTCGGCGAAGAAGTTAAAGAAGCAAGTTCACATAGAAAGGAATGCAGAATGTGAGATCATCATAGAGACTGCCGCTCCACCAGTAGAGAAAAGCATACACGAGGTTCAAGTAGAGGACTACACTTTGTCTCAACTTAACCTCGGGAAGACTACACGACAAGTGGAGGCGGATCTTCTCGGAATAGCTTCGGTGAGCGCACAAGAAAGGATGGCCAAGGATGGTAAAGAAAAGGCAGCCTTAAAGGCTGAAAATCAGAAATTGAGGTCTTACATCACCAGCTTGATACATGGCACACCCAACGTCTCAGCCCTACCGGCAGGACTACTAGATCTCCCCGCCGAACAAAATCATCGGCAATTGTTAACATTCGGCAAACACTTGAGGAATCAGGTGGAAGAGTTTGTTCTCAAGGGTAGATGCGTACTGGCTAACCTATACCAGTTACGGGATAGAGCACATGAACTTCGTGTGGAGATCCAGCAGTCAGAACAGAAGATTGCAGAAAAGAGGCTTGAAGACGAAAGTACAATTGCAGATTTGCAATTAGCATATCAATCAGTATACTCCGAGGAAAACAAGCAACATCTTTTTGCTTGGAAAGAACAATTGGCGTACAAGGTGAAAGCCTACGACGCTCATTCAGTAGAGATGATTGATTACAGAAGGGTGGTTGCCACTATTATCAACTTCGCAAGAATGTTGGTAATATCTTTCCCTTGCATGGAATATCAGCGTGAGGGAGGAGAATACGTCGAGTTGGTGACTGTACAGAACCAGTTCAGGGATGTCATCCGCAGCACCTTTCTTGACGATCCAGAGGGTTGTAAGCTGGCTAAGGTAGCAGCTTTATCAACCAAGTTAGAAGAGGCAGCATCTCAATGCATTGACTTCGGAAATCAGCTCACAACGGGTGAGGTCATGCTCCGACGCCACGTCATCATCCTACGGAGCATTAACTCCCCAGAAGCTGATGAGGTCAATCAATGGATTGAGACACTGTTGATTAATGGCGAGCTATAAATGCACCAGAGAAGGACGCCATACACACTCCAAGTGGCATTCATGAGACTTGAGTTGACTTGATGCTTCTTTCCAAGTCAACTCGAGATGCTATTAAATGTAGTTGGAGTTAACTTGATGCTTCTTTCCAAGTTTAACTCCACTTTCCTTAAATCATGCATTGTCAGATCCCACTAATTAAGGATGTCTAATTGACTTCCACGATTTGTGGATCTTAGATCTCCACTAAATGTGGATGTCTATTTTGGAGGGAGACTTTACATTTAAGTTCACCTTTAGTTTGCTTTCAGTCAACTGAAGTAGTTTCCAATTGACTCTTTGTTGACTTTCAGTTAACTGAAGTAGCTTTCCAGTTAACTGCTTGTTCCCCCTATTTAGGAATAAATCTTGCTAATTGATTGGCAAGAACTCATTGTTAACTCAAGGAGATTTTGGGGTTGCCCACTCCTTTGAGTTCTATAAATAAGAGCCTTGGGCTCATTATTTGTTTAACCTTTACTTGCTATGCAAAATTGCTGCGCCATTGTTGCCAACACTTTGAAAGCGAATATTTGTTCACTCTTGGATGAGAGTTCGTTGGATGATTGTAATTGTGCATGATTTCGTGCCTTTGCTTTCCCAACTTTTGTAGTTCGTTGATAAAGCATTGAAGAAGAATATCAGAAGGCGCTTGCATTTTGATCATCTTATTTGAGTTATGTCTACGTCCTGTGTTTAATAGCTTTGTTGTCTCATTTCCCTCCTCGGATAGGAGTCCCTCCTCCTTGGATATTTGTTATTGACAAGTTATCGTTTGATGTTGTTTAATGTGTTGACTTCCAAGCTATACTTCGGATAGGAGTCCCTCCTCCTTAGCAAGCTCATTGGCCAAGGCATCGTGATTCTGTTGTTTCTAGTAAACTATTTCTTAAGCTCATACCTCGGATAGGAGTCCCTCCTCCTTGGCAGATCTCAGATCTAGTTTACCGTGCAGAGTGTTTGCTTGTACCAACCTTATCCCGGTGTATACCCGAGAGTTCAGAGCCTCGGTCATATCCTCTGGAGACGGCTAATTCAAGTGATCCAACCATTCCATTCCCGCTCCTTTACCCTCATGCTCTGTTCATCTTGAAGGTATTGGATAGATAAAAGCTAGTTAGTCGTAGTTAAGATCTGCAGAAACCAGAGAAAAGCTTAGCTACGGCGCATTGTGTTTGTGCACCCTTGTGTCCTGCCGCTGAAGCATAAAAAGATAGGAACTTAGTTAAACATTTCCCTTCCCTACGCATTGCTCCCAGCAGAGAGGGACTTCTCCTCTTTAAATAACGAAGAAGTGTTGCAAAACATTTGAAATAGCTGAACGTTTACAATCAGCACTCCAGAGGTGCTAATTTAAACGCCAACAGAATCCTCTAGCTGGTTTTCAGAGGTCTGATCCGAAAAATCAGACTCGTCATAACACAAATTCTCAATACCAACTGCATCTGTAGTACCCAACTCTGGAGTCTCTTCACGTGACGACTCAATAGGGTTGCTTTGCACCTCTGAAACAGCTGTTATATCATGCTCACGCAAAACCTCACCATCGCTGTTATAAAAATCAGAAGTGGCCTCCATCGTAGAAATTTCTTGAGTCACCTCCTGCAGAGACGAAGTAGGTAAATCATTACTCATAGCCGTGCTAGTATGTTCACGAACCAAATCAGCACTTCTATCAAATTCATCATATAAATTTCTGCCCTCTTGATAGGAAACTGAAGATATCAAATCATTCTGATGAAAAGTGGTATTATCCTTATGTGTAGATTCTCTATCCTTTCCAGGTGTAAACAACTCACGAGCTGTAGTGAGATATCTCTGTTTTTCAAACTCCGTCTTATGGCCAAGACTCGGGTGCACATCCACATAACTTATGAAAGGAAGTTTGTCTTTAATCTTCTGAGGTAGATTGCTATACTCCTGGAACATGCTATTCACTTCTCTTTCTGTGTTGGGTGGTGTTCTGTCAATGGTACTCCTCCCACTAATCTCAGGTGATTCTAACTGCCACTCGTTGTTCGCTGCCCTAAGTGTGCCGGCGAACAAACCCTCATACCTTTCACCTGTTACAACCTCATCGGGCTCCTGTCTCGTGAAAGTGGGCCTAGTAGGCCTATCTGCTGTCCGTGGCACTGACCTAGGAGCTCTCCGTGAATCTGTAACACTCCTGTCATCGTCACGAGGTGGTGACGATCTCCTCGGAGTATCCAGTCTCTGAAGTGCAACTGCCACCTGCTGTAATACTCTATTTGACCGCCGTTGACCTGCACTAAGTTCTCTGAGTGCATGCAAGACCTCTGAACGGTTCTGACCTCCATTATTGTAAGGAGTCTCTGTTCTAAGATCAACTGTTCTATCAGCCCTGTAATACCTGTCAGTTCTGTCAGCCATGTTTCTCGGCCGCCAGATCGAACCCTGTTTCGCCTGAGTGTATAACACCTGATAAGACTCAAACTGTTTCGGCTGCAGAAGACGGCTAAACCCTCAGGATGGCAGGATTTAGCTCTGATACCACTGTAGAAACCGTAGTTTCCCCTTGATACTGATTCTGACGGTTTTTGAAGGTTTTTCTGACGTATAAGGTTTTTGACTGTCTTTTGAGTTTTTGTGCATCAAATGAGATGGTACGATTTGCTTGTAAAATAATAATAAATTCTATAAAAATCAAATAAGTCTGATAATGATGGGAAATGGATGCTAGTGTATTTATTTTTCACCTTTGGAGCTATTACAATAGATTTCTATTACATGCAATAAATAAAGCAATGTATTTTCAGTATTTAATGAACCTGGTTGCAGCCGCCATGAATGAGATGTGAGAAGGTACGGCTCACTTGTTGGCACACTCTTCCTCTGCCAGATGCGTTCCAAATGCTCCCTTGATATATGCGCCTCTCCTGCTGAAGACAAATGATGAAGAAGGAAGGTGTGGTGCTCTGGGATAAAGGACGTCCTTGCTGATATGGTATGGCCTGTCACAGCAATGGTACGGCCTGGTAATAACAGCAGCAATAATAACTTGTACGGCTTCTCTTCTTGATCTCCAGAATAACCAAGGATATGCGCCTGGATAACCCTATATCTTCTGGATCAAATCTCTGGCCAAAAGCTTCCTTAAAACTACGCTTCAAGATAAATAGTACGGCCCTAGTACAAAAGTACGGCCTGCTGCATGCATTAATGAATTTGTACGGCTCCTTCAAAAATCAATATTTGAGTCTCTGAAATGGGCGCCTTGATGATTGGAAATACTCTGGATACAAACCACTGAAGAATCTCTGATAATAGACAGTCTCTGAAGCTCTGTAGTTTACTCTGAATGAGAAAACCTCCGCTGGCAATAAATCAGATGTTATTTCACATCCTCTGAACTGCGTCGATGGAGATGGCTCGTTCTCCAACGAATTACGAATTCAAACCCTAAGGGCTCCGTTCTCTGGCAAAGCCTGATCAATTTTTAATTCTCAAATGTCATAATCGCACATTTTCCAATGCAAAACCCTTTATCCTCACAAAAGTGCGATTTCCACCATAATAGGGTTTTAATTAAAATATTCACATTTTAATCTTTTAATAATTCAATAGTCTCCAGCCAAAATATTTTATAATAATTTAATTCTCAAACTGGCCCCTTTCTGATGATGGGCGCACCCCTCAAGGCAGATAACTTAAGTTATAATTTAATATTATAACTTTACATTATAATCGTTAAATAATTAATATTTAATTAATATAATTAAATATT
>VDFB02102477.1:117684-151016 GCA_007258455.2 Sequoia sempervirens | reverse complement strand
GAGTGCCAATGCCACCACCACCTTCATCTTCACGCAACCCACAAAGTTTTTTTGTGCCAAGAAACACACCAGGAGCACAGGGATCATTGGAGGCTACAGGGTGGAACAAGGAGGTGCATGAACATGCCAAAATGGCATGTGCTGATTTTTGGTATTTCAATAACATACCATTCAATGTGGCGAGTAGTCCCTATTGGCACAATATGGTCACTTCATTGACAGTTGCGGGAAAAGGCTTCAAGCCACCTTCTCGCAAAGATTTGAGTGGGAGGTAAGTGACAAGTCAACTTAAATTTTATGTTCTTTAATTTAAAATTTAAATTACTTTATTATTTATGTTGAGTTCAAGCTATTTTTTGTTTAAAACTTACAATTTTGTACTTATTTAATTATTTTACTTTGTACTTGCAGTTTGCTCACAAATGCAACCGAAAGGGCAATGCATGTGGTGGAAGAGCAAAAAACTAAATGGAAGAAATTTGGCTACTCAATTCTTTCTGATGGGTGGACGGATGGGAGAAACCGCACCATCCTTAATTTTTTGGTTGCTTCCAAAGGTGAAGTTGTGTTTTGGAAGTCGGTGGATGCTTCCAACAGGATAAAAACTGCAGATACATTGTGTACGCTGTTGGAAGAAGTTGTGATGGAGGTGGGCATTGCTAATGTGGTGCAAGTCATCATAGATAATGCAGCAGCGTATGTGGCAGCTGGAAGGATGCTTGAGAGTAGACATCCATCACTCTTTTGGTCACCTTGTGCGGCTCATTGCCTTGACCTTCTTTTGGAGGACATAGGCAAACTTGTTTGGGTGGCACCGATTGTAGATGATGCAAGGAGCATCACAAAATATAACTACAATCACCCTTGGGTTCTTAGTTTGATGAGAGAGCATACGCAAGGGAAGGAGTTGGTGAGATCGGGTGCCACAAGGTTTGCAACAATTTTCCTAACGTTGCAAAGCATTTTGGATTCTTTGGGCTCTCTAAGACAAATGTTTGTGAGTCAAGCATGGAATGACTCTTCATATTCAAAGAAGGCCGAAGGAGATAGAATTTCTGCAATTGTCTTCGACCCCTTGTTTGCACAAAAAGCTACAGAGATCGTGAAGGTAACTTCCAAACTTTGATTTTAATTTTAATCTCAAGTTCAATATAAATATATGTTTTTTAATTTAACTTTAAGCCTTTCATTATAAATTTCTAACTTTGATCTTTTTGTATTTTTAATCTACGTGTCGGAGCCCTTGGTTAGAGTCCTCCGCTTGGTAGATGGGGATGAAAACCCAATGGGATACATTTATGAGGCCATGGATAGGGCCAAGGAGGCCATCAAAAGTTATTACAAGGGGGACAGCCTCAAATTTGATCCCATATGGGAGATTGTTGATAGGAGGTGGAACAATCAACTCCACCAACCCATCCATGCAGCAGGGTACTTCCTCAACCCTTCTTTTCTCTTCTCAGAGAGCTTCTCTGATCCTAATGGAGAGGTTATGGAGGGGCTCACAACATGCATTCAGAGGATGGAACCTGAGGTTGCAGTGAGAGACCTCATCGTCAGGGAGATGGATATATATAGGGAGACAACTGGTAATCTCTTTTCTTCAGAGTTGGCTGTTAGAGGAAGAACCACTTTGCCACCAGGTATAAAATTCAGAGTCTTTAAATTTTAAGTTTATTTCACATGCATCTTAGAATTTGATAAAATGTGTTTTGACTTTTGACTTTTGAGTCTTTGACTTTGTTTTCTAACTCTTCAATTTTCTTTTTGTTTTTTGCAGATGTTTGGTGGAAAAATTGGGGTGGAAAACCCCAAATCTACAAAAAATTTCCCTTCGCATTCTATGTCAGCCTTGTAGTGCATCCAATTGTGAGCGCAATTGGAGCTTGTTTGAGTCCATTCACACGAAAAAGAGGAACAAGTTAACACAAAAGCGCCTCAATGACTTGGTCTTTGTGCAATACAACCTTCAGTTGCGCATAAAGAGAGTTGAAGAAAAATCACAGGATCCTATTGACTTAGATGAGATAGATCCTTATAGTGATTGGACAGGGCGAGAGGAGCAGCCTCCATTGTTTAGTGCAGATGAAATCCTTGACTTTGAGAGAGAGGCAATGGAGGATGTGGGTGCATCAGGAGTTGGAGATGTAGGGTTGGATGAGATCCAGCCAGAGCCAGAGCCAGAGCCAGAGCCAGCAGCAGTAGCACCGCAGCCACCACCACTAGCACCACGCACACGTGGCAGGGCTAGAGGACCCACCTCTTCTTCCCTAGCTGTTGCTAGAATAGGGAAGAGGAAAGCCTAGCATGTTGTATTTAGTTGTTGTTTAGAACTTTAGTATTTGCTTCTAGTTCTAGTTTTACTGTTTTCATGTATCAGACTTTCAGGCTTTTAGCCATCGGGATTCCGCATGAGAATGCGATTTTGTAATCAATTTACATTAAAGTCAATCAAAATTAATAGAAAACACTTTTGCACTCATTTATAGATTCATTGGATTCATCTTGTTATTGAATTTTGCAAAAAAAATGTGTTTTTAATTTAGTAACCATACTTTCATTTCCAGTTTTTGCTGGTTTAGTTTTTTCTCGAGTTTTGGCGAAGCCAAAAACTCCAACTTTTCCCCTGGCTTAGCTTTTTCCTGGGGCTTGTGCTCTTCCAACCATGGTTTCACTGGATTCGACAAGGTGTTGTGTCACAGACGTGCATACCCCTGCCGCTGCTTTAGTTTGGGATCAGCTATGATTTCCTGGTGCAGCAGGAAGCAGTCATCTGTAGCATTGAGTACAGCAGAGGCAGAGTACATTGCAGCTTGTATGGCAACTCGGGAAGCAGTATGGCTTCGTAAGCTCCTTGCAGGATTGTTTGGACAATCAATGGAGCCTACTATCATTCATTGTGATAATCAGAGTTGTGTGAAGCTTTCTGTCAATCCTATGTTCCATGACAGAACCAAGAATGTTGAGATCAAGTACCACTACATTAGGGATATGGTACTAAGGAAGGCTGTACAGTTGAGGTACATCAGCACTGATGAACAGACGGCAAATATTCTCACCAAGCCTCTCGCCAGGATAAAGTTTGTGTACTTCCAAGATAAGCTTGGCATGGTGGAGAATCCAGCCTTGACTGAGTAAGAGTCTCAACATCAATAAGCCTTGTTTAATGAGTTCTTCTCTGAGAGAGAAGTTCGAGGTGAACTCCCTTGTTTAATGCATTTTCCTCTGAGACGAAGGAATTTGAGGTGCAAGCCCTTGTTAATGCATTTCTCTTTTGAGATTTGAGGTGAAAGCCCTTGTTTCCACCCTCTGAGCCTAAGTCATGGTGGATGTCATGTGTGAGACTCCATGACACATCTTGTACTTGTGAAAAGTCATGTTGAGGTGACAACATCACGCAAGTGATGAACACTTGTACTTACCATAGTATGGTTGTAGCCATTATGGTTGATATCGTGTTGAGGCAATATCTAATATCACGTTGAGGTGATATTCGTTTCCACACTTGGTTGTAGCCATTGTGGTAGACATCACGTTGAGGTGATATGTCTTGTGCAGCTGGAAATACTCTCCCTAGCTGAGAGGGAGTGTTGATTTTAGAGCAGCATCGTCGATTTCTTCCAGCATATATATTATGAAGATAATAATTAAATGTAGACTTCATCTATTTAATTATTATATGCGATTAAATGAAGAGACACATACTTTGATTTATACATTGATTAATGAAGAGGTACGAAGCATTTATGAGGCCGACCTCATTCCTCTTGATGTGGCACAACTTTCTAAGGTGGCCGACCTCTTGTGAAGAGGTGCGAATATTTGATCAGGCCGACTTTGAGTTATTGAGGAGACACGTCCTTCCATTGGTTATGGTATATATATCCATCACATTCCTTCATTTGTATTCATTCAGTTCATTGGATATTCACACTCATTCATATCTGTTCAAGTGCGACTTCGTTCATACTCAGTTTGTAGAAGGAGTAGTTTGTAATCAAGAAGAAGTCTGTGATATCTACAGTCAGATTGAGTATCTCAGATCTGTATTTGCATCAATTGTGGTGCTGTGTAATTGGCCATTCTTTTGGCTCATTGTATGTGTAACTTTCATATTGAACAATCAATAATATAAGAGATATTATTGGCCGGGTTTTTCTCCCTCAAGAGGAGGGTTTTCCCAGGGTATCTGCTGTGTACTGTGTCATTTTGAATTAATTTTCTGTGCATGTTAATCTGATCATTAAAATTTACAATTGTGACTCAAAAGCAAAGCAAGCAGGAATAAATTATAAAACCCAAAAGAAACAAAGGTGACCACAAACAAGACAGGCTTAACAAGAGGAATGTTATGCTATTCAAGTTTTCCTGCCCACAGGAATTTTCCAGAGATAATACAATTGAAAGCACCCCATTTTATTTTTTGCATTTTGATAAACACTAAATTTAAAAAACCTAGTACATCTCATATCATCCACAATCAACAATCCTTTGGACATTGATAAACAATTGGCCATGTGTGTCTGCTACTATTGTACAGACCATTAGTTACCAAACTCAGACTCAGCAAAGACTTGGAAAACTGATTTTTGGCTTGGAATCAGACTCAATACAAAAACTCAGCACTCTCAGAAAAGCATGATATAAAAATATTTTATAAAAAACACAAATTTTTGAAAAAGAAGGCCTAGACTTGGCTAGACTCAACAAGTATAGGAAATGAGCCAACAAGCCTCATTAAGGCCAGCCCGAATCAAGACTCAAGAGACTCACTGGGTGGGTAAGAAGCAAGTCTGGTAACACTGGTCTAGACTGTGAGCAGTACAAAGTAATTGACACTGTTCACAAACAACATGGATATGAGGTTATAAGTGCTTTTGGGGATCAGCACACAAATTTATCAACATCTCTAGTTAGCAACTACTGAGAATACCAGCATTTGACTCTGTCTATGGCTTACGTAAGTTGAAAGATTGAATCAATCAATCTAGAAGCCTAAAAGTTCCCAAGAAATATCACTGTAAGAAAGCAATAACTACTTCTTTAAGGTTAAGGATCAATCACCTTTGATATAAGAAAAAAAATAGTGAGGGATCCACCCAAGTATTTGTGAAAACCAAAATATTCCCCTTAGAAAGTTAGAATATCATGGTAACCAAGGCATATAAAGCATTCTTCTCTCTCTATATTCTGTAGCGAGCAAAAATAACTACTGAGGGTTCCTATCAACTTGCTAAATATGGTGTGTTTCTATTTGTAACAGATGAGCACATGCCCTCAAGTAGACAAGGACGATACTTAGGCCATGTGACCAAAGATGCCAAAGGTAGTTGGGGCAAACAATGGTGTCATCAACAATCAGCGAAAAAATGCTTGGCATGAAAACCCATCATATGCTGAGAGGCTGCAAAGGAAGATTCAGGTGAACTCAGTGTCTAACATCTTTAGTTAGTGACTACCGGGAATAACCAACATCTGAGACCTTCTATGGATTTAGATAACTTAAACGATTGGATTGATCAATCTAGTGGCATCTAAGTTCCGTAGAAAGCCCAATGTATGAAAGTAACAACTACTTGAATCCTTTAATCTATAAACCAAAAAAGATAGTGAGGGATCCTCCTATTTATCAGTGAACACTGAAAATGAAAAAAATTCCCATTGAATATCATAATAGCCAGTGCACATAAATCATTCTTCTCTCTCTGTATTCTACACAAAGCAATGATCACAGATCCTATCAACTCCCTAAATATGGAGATGTGTTTCCACTTGTAAACTGGTAAGAATATGTCCTCAAGTAGACAAGGAGGATCCTTAGATTATGTGACCAAAGATGCCAAAGGTAGATGAAGCAAACAATGGTGTCATGAACAATCCACAAGAAATGCTTAAGCATAAAGACCCATCATAGTGCTGAGAATCTGTAAGGAAAGATCCAAGTGAACTGATAGCATCCAAACACATGCAAACTGAAGGTACTATGGTTGTGGACACCGCTAATGTCATTCGACTGCTTTACAGAGTACTAACTACAGATTTAAGAAAGCAGTAGAACTACAAAGGTTGAAGCGATAAATTTGCCAAAAACATGTTACGCATAAAATGGGAGACCAATATCAATACCAGTATACCATTTCTTTACAAATAGGAGACAGGTACTTGGAAACACCAAAAATATATATATTTCTAATATACCTTGGTTAGGCACCCAGGAGCCACTAAAAAAGAGCATTTTCTGATGACCAACTGGTTCACCAGAGCCATCTAAGAAAAAAAGAATTTCACTTGATTCCAATAACACAATCCCAATATAAAAAGCTTCATACTTCTCTAACTGAGGCTGAAAACCCAAGGACTGTCAAAAACTTTTCAGCTGTCAAGGTAAAAAACTGAAACATTCACATTTTCCCAGTGTACGTAATCACGCCAGCAGAGAGCACCATTATACAGACTATGCTACTGTTCATTACTTCATTATATAATGTTCTTCACTGTTTCCCACAAACCAAAAAAATGCAACTGAAACTAGTTCTAGTTCAACCAGTCATATACCATATACTGTATTACATATGACAGAAAGGAGGGCAAATTACCTAAGCGCTCCCTGCATCTACATTTTCATTGTATTGTAAAAACAGGGGATGGCTGGGAAAGGAAAATTCACAGGCCCCTCCCCAACCTCAACCACACATTTACATTTTTTGCACGTTTCCCCCTTCACAGGTGGGGAAATTTCACTCAATCATACTCAGTATCCTCATCACAACAACAACTAGAAACCTTCATTGGTCTAAGGTTTACCTGGAGATGCTTGGCAATGTCCTCCATTGCACAGTGCAGCCTGCAAATGTCTTCTTTCAACCTATGGAAATGCCTCAAGTATTTATTAAATAAAACCTCTCCTTGAGCCTCCAACCCCTCAATATCATCATGCAACAAATAGGTTCCCCCCACCATGGACATTATCAAGGCACAACTCAAGTATTGTGCAGAATTAAAAACATTTCTCCTTCCAACTGATCGGCTGGGATCCAGGAGAAGCTTAGCCATTGCCTCCCTTATACCCACACACAGCATCCCATCCATGTTCTTGGCCAGATACCAAATACAAAGGACCAAAAAGCGAAGTCGGGGTTTGAAATTTCTTTCTCCAAATATGCAATGAAGTTTTCAATCATATATTCTCCCCTTGCACACTCTTCACTCCTCCTCCCTCTTGCTCTTGGCTTCCCTTTATCCTCCTGAATTCTTTTTCCTTTCCCAGTGCTGTAGGCGGTAGCCATTCTGTTCAAAAAATGTAACTAGAGGGCAAAGTACCCTGCAAAAGCTCTCCCATGCTGAAAACATCCTCTTTTCTTGCAAAACCCTTCTTAATCCCAAATTTGCTAACTGCTCCATCATTAATCTTCAGTTGTGCAAAGTGATTATTGCTATTGTCTTCCATTTTGTGGCTATGACAAATACCATAAATGATTTCCTTACCTATGTGTAAATCTTTCCTTTGAGCATGTTATCAATGTGAAGTTCAACAACAGGAAAAGAATAATTGCATTTGTATTTCCTTTGACAATCAACATCATGACATAATGTCATGAACAATTAAAGTTTAAAACATTAATCACTATAAGTGAATAACACATAAAGACCAATAGTAAATGTAATGTCAGGACTCTTGGCTTAAGAGTTCATACTCTATATTCAAATGCAGATAAATCTGCATACAAAAAAAAATCAATAAATTTAAATCATATGTCATCCAATGGAACAAGCTAAACTCCCACATCAGCTATTGCATCAGTCTCCAGGTCCTCAGTTACAGAACAGCAAATTGACCTCCTGCAGCAGCTGCAAGAACTCATTTTGCTATCCCACATTTGTTGCAGGAAGTTGTTTGTTGTTAAATGCAAGTGCAAACATTGTCAAAGGAAAACGGGACGGTTGGTCTATAACTCTTATTGATCAATGATCACAATCAACCATCTTTGTTGCTATCAATGTTATTAGACAACTCTGTTACTCCACTTCTGCTGCAATCACTATTATCAAATGATTTTGTTATTGACCACATTTGCCACCTCCATTGTTATCAAACATTTTTCGGCATTTCATCTCAGAAGACTTAGTTACAAAATCTAGAACATCAAAATGACACCTACTTTTCTTACCTTCATCTAGCATCAAGCTCCCCAAGGTGACTATCTCCATTTGACCATTGCCCACAATCTTCTCTTCAATTGTGATGCTTGGTTCCCATGAGTGATCTACAAATTGTAGGCATCAATCCATCACAATTTGGTTAGAATACACAAGAAGCCCTATGTGATCTATCATAAACCTCATTTCATTCCGAATGCAAGGGACAAGAACTCAAAAGTAGCACCATTGCCTCTATCCTCTTTGACCTTCAAGTGATCACCCAAATAAGAACAATTTGGAACTCGAAACAAAGAGTCCACATGTCCTATATTGCAAGTTGTATCTCTTATTCTATCACCTTTTTTTGCATGCTTTCCATGATGAGAAGAATTTTGCAATGACATAGGAAGCAACAAATCTGAATCGTATTCGTAACTTTGGCTGCAACCAAAATGCTCATCCTTATTTGCTGAAAACAAATTTGTTGAGATATCCTCAACACCTCCATTTTTGAGACTCAAAACCCCTGAATTAGGGTTAGGTATGTTCCTCCCAAATGCATATCTACCTACAATGCTACTTGGAAAGTTAATCAATGGCTCGTCCTTTGGAAGCTCGAAAGATATTGCATGATTCGGTGTATATTACTTCAACATGCACTCTTCTCTCCCAACAGGACGAACCCTTTTGGCCTTCATTTCATTGATCTTTGGCTGTGTTGTACCCCAAATAACTTTTTTGGCATACTGTGTAAATTGAGCTAAATCTTGTTAAAATGCCATGAAAGATCTGTTTTAGGTCAAACCAATCATAGAATCTTGGTGGGTTTCTGTCAAGGAACACATGTACAAAATTCTGAAAAATTGAAAATTAGGGTTTTTTCCTCTATTTTCAGGGAAATCCCCCGAAAATAGGACCTTCCCAGAAATGATCGAAAATGATTTTGATAGGCTTAAAAGGCTTCACGATCACATTGGTCAAGTCAGAATCATCAAAAGACACGTTTTACTCTGGTGGGTCTATTTCTCTTTTTCAGGAACGAAGTTAGGAGCTCCACAGCCATTAATGGCAGATTGGCCAGTACCAGGTGCTGAAAGCTAAGCTTCAAAAACTTCAACGACACAACCATGGCGGAAAAGGTCTAAAATGATGCTGTTTGATGAAGGAGATTCCTGAAAGTGAAAAAGGTTAAAATTTGACTAACTCTGAGATGTTACTTAAGGAGATTGCTCACATAAGCTGAAAAAGGCTTTCTTCGCCAGGGCGCCAATGATTTTGAAGGTCAAAATGAAGCCGGGTGAAGATCATCCGGCACTATTCTTGACGCTTGATCACCGGGCTCAACAAAGGAAACAAAATATCCGTGATCATCCGATGAACAGATCACTAGCAATTGTTGATGAAGCAAAAAGAGGCAGTTCAAGGAAATATCAGGAAACCACAGATAAACGACGAAGTTCTAGAAAAAGAGCCTTTTCAAAGCAAAGGCGCCCTTCTTTCTTGACCTCTAGATGCTGACCAATGACAAATGGCCTCCCAGGATAACCTTCTCAGCCCAAATAGATCTCGGAAACGCAACTGCAAGCATCAATACCTGACAGAGCAGTCAACGGATAATCTGGATCAAAGTAGGCAACTTGTCAGATGAAAATAATCAAGCTAAAAGGCAAAAGCGCCCTTTTCAAGGAGGGGCGCCCTTGGATAAAAGAACCCTAATTTGAGATCCAGATTTCAAGATTACCATTCTTAGCTTAAACAGAGTCGGGTAATTGATGAAATGTCATGAAAAACATCCGGACGCATCAACGAGAAATCCAGTTCAAGGCACGAGAGGTCATTTCAAATAAGCTGAAGAACGAAGATTGAAAATCACTAAGGCATTGGCAAAAGCGCCCTTTCTTGGGAAAGACGCCCATTCTTTTGGAGCCCTAAACTCAGTTTTTTATCATACAGTCTCCCAGACACTTCTTTCCAGTTTGGATTCAGCTCCGCAGTGAATGTGTCCGTGACGTCTCAGGATCAACAGACAACGCCAGATTCAGGATCAAATAGGGTGTTTTTCAGGAGAGAAATACTAAAAAACTTGCAAAAGATGAAAAGGGACACCTAAAATAAGTCAAAGGTCATTTGTTGACTAAAGTCAAAAGCTTTTTGAGTTAAAGTTGGCTAAAACGCTCCACGATTGGTGGAAATCACCTTTTAAACTTCAGATCAAACTCAAATCACCTTTTGAGCTTGTGTTAGGTCCCCAAATTTGTGGATCTGAAGCTCAAACATATATATTCAAGGAGATGGCGTCCATTTCATTATTTCATTGCAGGTTAAAAGATAAAAACAGCCACAAAGCTCTCAAGGACGCCATTGAAGATCTGAAGGAGGTTTTCATCCGTTCTTCATTTTTATTTGCAGATCTGGAGCAGGAAAAGATTGCCATTTTGAGGATTGGATCAGAGATAGTTTTTTTGAAGATCAGATAAAACTTCCAATCCACCTTTTGTCTTTTTCCTCTCTTCTTGTCTTAGGTTTTCTTGCATCTGACAGAAAAAGCAACAGGCTACATCAGATCTGATCAATCAGTAGATTCAAAGATCATTTTCCGTGAGAAACCCATCTCGACAAATTTTCCAAAATCAGCAAACTTGTTGCCCCTATTTTTGGGGGTTTTTCCAAAAAGTTTCAGAATCAAAATTCTGAGGAACTAGGTTTGTTCAGCATTGAAGCACGAACAAAACCCATGTGCCAGATTTTTTCCAGAAAAATACTTCTCGGCAGGACGCTATTTTTAAGGGTTTCCAAAAATCATCTGAACTAGGTCAAGCTTACAGTCAATCTTCAAGTTTTTCAGGATGCAGTACTCCCAGGTGCAATACGAGACCAAGACGGTCTTACTCCATGATTACCTGAAAACAGTTGACACAAATCTACACCAAGTAAATCCAGTGGTCGATTTGGAGCAGTTAGAAGGCATGAACCAAATAACATTGCAGAATATCGAAGAATCCGGATTGCTGCAAGCCGCATCAATTCCCATCACACTACAAAGCGTAGAGCTCGTAATCGCTTGTATCAAGCATTACAACCCTACCACCAGAGAAATCAGAGCAGCAGATGGAAGGATTGTTTGCAGTTTAAAGCCTCAAGATATCGAAAGATGTTTTGATATTCCCTCACATCCTAACAACAAAGTCATATCATTGACGGAATGTGAGAAAGCTTTTGAGATGGCCAAGGACAAATGTCAAAGGATAATGGCCGAAAAATGGCTAAAAGTGACAAAGGCAAGCTTGCCTAAGTTGTTGGGGCGAGGAGAATGTAAAGACGAGTATGCAGTGTTAATCACTCTACTCAACAGAGTCACTGGAGAAGAAGATGGTCGTCAATTCCAGCCATGGATGTACTATGTCATCGCTAAAATCATTGGCAGGAGGGAATACTATGACTGGGCCACTTTGATCAGTGACACACTCCACCGACAAATCACTGGGTATCTAGAAGCTCATAGGTTCCACATGTGCTCTTACCTAGTATACCTAATAGCCTTCCAAGGCGATTTTAGGTTATTGAACAATGTGGGAACCTTAGGTGTGCAGAAGGTTCACGAGTTTTTCACACGTCTTGAGTTTACTCAAGCGGAAAGACACTTCAAGAAGACAAGTGATCACTTCACCATGCACATAGTTCGTGAGCTTAACCATGAGATGCACGTGCGTATTTCGCAGACAGCCAGAGAGGCAATGGCGGATTGGGCAGATTGGTTTATCCAATTTCCTACATTCTCCTAGATACGCGTGTATGGCTACATTGGCCACCCCGCCATGCTACCAAGACACCCTTCGGATAGGGTAGTCTTCATGGAGTTCCTGAGACAGTTGTCCGAGGTTCATATCCACTTGCCCTTGAAGAGGAAGACAGCTGTTAACTTTCCCGTTGAAATGGGACTATATAGATGTGAATCCGCGACAGATGCAAAGATGATGGGTCAAGAAACAAGGAGGTTTAACCTCAAATATCTCATTGATAGAAGATCTTATGATCCCAGAGGACTCTATGCAGCACACCTTGAGCAACACTCGTCACATAAGTCTTCTATGGAAGATTATTGGGTGAATTGTAAAGACGAGTATGAAGTGCGAAGAAGGAATTACAGCAGATTCAGACTCCCACAGATTGCTGATTTCATGTCAGCAGACATTGATGGCCTGTCAGATGATGAAGGGGAAGTCATTCTCCCCACATTCTTCGCAGATTCAGTTGACGCCCAACCGCTCCCGAGAGTGGATTGGTATGCCAAAGAGGATACATCTATAGAAGAAAGAACGAGTAGAGTGGTTAGAAATAGCCAACTCTATCTCGACAGCAAGAAATCAAGGAAGGTGATACCTCACAGAACAGAGCCGCCACAGGTTCAGGCTACACCACCTTCCACTTCAAGAAGGAAACCTAGACAAAAGCAATGGTGCAATCCTCCCCAAGGGATGAGGATGTCAAAACCTAGAACACAGAGGACACCAGTGGAGAAAGCCACACATAGTCCTGAAATAATCACGGGTATTGCTGCCCCAGAACAAAGAGGAGAGACTGCTACCCCTGATTCAGCAGAAGTTATCACGGAAGAACCAACAACATTAGTTGTTGAAGAACCGCTATCGGTTTCAACCGGGCGTGAGGTAGCACAAGAGAAGCAAAGCAGCAGTAAATCCGGGTACTGCTATGGGAAGCAGAGTCACTAACATCACCAAAGATCACAGCCAACACAGTCCCTCATCGACTTGATTCGCTTAACGAGACATTGTTCCAAAGACAGCTCACATCTAGCCGCTCTCTATGGGCCTCACGTCCCTCCCAGTGAAGTTCGCCGAGATTCTATTTGGCTCGAAGGTTTCCTAGGAAGGAAGAGGGAAAAACCCTCATATGAGCTTGACTTTACCGAATTCGACCACGTCCCACAAGACACGTCGGCGAAGAAGTTAAAGAAGCAAGTTCACATAGAAAGGAATGCGGAATGTGAGATCATCATAGAGACTGCCGCTCCACCAGTAGAGAAAAGCATACACGAGGTTCAAGTAGAGGACTACACTTTGTCTCAACTTAACCTCGGGAAGACTACACGACAGGTGGAGGCGGACCTTCTCGGAATAGCTTCGGTGAGCGCACAAGAAAGGATGGCCAAGGATGGTAAAGAAAAGGCAGCCTTAAAGGCTGAAAATCAGAAATTGAGGTCTTACATCACCAACTTGATACATGGCACACCAAACGTCTCAGCCCTACCGGCAGGACTACTAGATCTCCCCGCCGAACAAAATCATCGGCAATTGTTAACATTCGGCAAACACTTGAGAAATCAGGTGGAAGAGTTTGTTCTCAAGGGTAGATGCGTACTGGCAAACCTATACCAGTTACGGGATAGAGCACATGAACTTCGTGTGGAGATCCAGCAGTCGGAACAGAAGATTGCAGAAAAGAGGCTTGAAGACGAAAGTACAATTGCAGATTTGCAATTAGCATATCAATCAGTATACTCTGAGGAAAACAAGCAACATCTTTTTGCTTGGAAGGAACAATTGGCGTACAAGGTGAAAGCCTACGACGCTCATTCAGTAGAGATGATTGATTACAGAAGGGTGGTTGCCACTATTATCAACTTCGCAAGAATGTTGGTAATATCTTTCCCTTGCATGGAATATCAGCGTGAGGGAGGAGAATACGTCGAGTTGGTGACTGTACAGAACCAGTTCAGGGATGTCATCCGCAGCACCTTTCTTGACGATCCAGAGGGTTGTAAGCTGGCTAAGGTAGCAGCTTTATCAACCAAGTTAGAAGAGGCAGCATCTCAATGCATTGACTTCGGAAATCAGCTCACAACGGGTGAGGTCATGCTCCGACGCCACGTCATCATCCTACGGAGCATTAACTCCCCAGAAGCTGATGAGGTCAATCAATGGATTGAGACACTGTTGATTAATGGCGAGCTATAAATGCACCAGAAAAGGACGCCATACACACTCCAAGTGGCATTCATGAGACTTGAGTTGACTTGACGCTTCTTTCCAAGTCAACTCGAGATGCTATTAAATGTAGTTGGAGTTAACTTGATGCTTCTTTCCAAGTTTAACTCCACTTTCCTTAAATCATGCATTGTCAGATCCCACTAATTAAGGATGTCTAATTGACTTCCACGATTTGTGGATCTTAGATCTCCACTAAATGTGGATGTCTATTTTGGAGGGAGACTTTACATTTAAGTTCACCTTTAGTTTGCTTTCAGTCAACTGAAGTAGTTTCCAGTTGACTCTTTGTTGACTTTCAGTTAACTGAAGTAGCTTTCCAGTTAACTGCTTGTTCCCCCTATTTAGGAATAAATCTTGCTAATTGATTGGCAAGAACTCATTGTTAACTCAAGGAGATTTTGGGGTTGCCCACTCCTTTGAGTTCTATAAATAAGAGCCTTGGGCTCATTATTTGTTTAACCTTTACTTGCTATGCAAAATTGCTGCGCCATTGTTGCCAACACTTTGAAAGCGAATATTTGTTCACTCTTGGATGAGAGTTCGTTGGATGATTGTAATTGTGCATGATTTCGTGCCTTTGCTTTCCCAACTTTTGTAGTTCGTTGATAAAGCATTGAAGAAGAATATCAGAAGGCGCTTGCATTTTGATCATCTTATTTGAGTTATGTCTACGTCCTGTGTTTAATAGCTTGTTGTCTCATTTCCCTCCTCGGATAGGAGTCCCTCCTCCTTGGATATTTGTTATTGACAGTTGTCGTTTGATGTTGTTTAATGTATTGACTTCCAAGCTATACTTCGGATAGGAGTCCCTCCTCCTTAGCAAGCTCGTTGGCCAAGGCATCGTGATTCTGTTGTTTCTAGTAAACTATTTCTTAAGCTCATACCTCGGATAGGAGTCCCTCCTCCTTGGCAGATCTCAGATCTAGTTTACCGTGCAGAGTGTTTGCTTGTACCAACCTTATCCCGGTGTATACCCGAGAGTTCAGAGCCTCGGTCATATCCTCTGGAGACGGCGAATTCAAGTGATCCAACCATTCCATTCCCGCTCCTTTACCCTCATGCTCTGTTCATCTTGAAGGTATTGGATAGATAAAAGCTAGTTAGTCGTAGTTAAGATCTGCAGAAACCAGAGAAAAGCTTAGCTACGGCGCATTGTGTTTGTGCACCCTTGTGTCCTGCCGCTGAAGCATAAAAAGATAGGAACTTAGTTAAACATTTCCCTTCCCTACGCATTGCTCCCAGCAGAGAGGGACTTCTCCTCTTTAAATAACGAAGAAGTGTTGCAAAACATTTGAAATAGCTGAACGTTTACAATCAGCACTCCAGAGGTGCTAATTTAAACGCCAACAGAATCCTCTAGCTGGTTTTCAGAGGTCTGATCCGAAAAATCAGACTCGTCATAACACAAATTCTCAATACCAACTGCATCTGTAGTACCCAACTCTGGAGTCTCTTCACGTGACGACTCAATAGGGTTGCTTTGCACCTCTGAAACAGCTGTTATATCATGCTCACGCAAAACCTCACCATCGCTGTTATAAAAATCAGAAGTGGCCTCCATCGTAGAAATTTCTTGAGTCACCTCCTGCAGAGACGAAGTAGGTAAATCATTACTCATAGCCGTGCTAGTATGTTCACGAACCAAATCAGCACTTCTATCAAATTCATCATATAAATTTCTGCCCTCTTGATAGGAAACTGAAGATATCAAATCATTCTGATGAAAAGTGGTATTATCCTTATGTGTAGATTCTCTATCCTTTCCAGGTGTAAACAACTCACGAGCTGTAGTGAGATATCTCTGTTTTTCAAACTCCGTCTTATGGCCAAGACTCGGGTGCACATCCACATAACTTATGAAAGGAAGTTTGTCTTTAATCTTCTGAGGTAGATTGCTATACTCCTGGAACATGCTATTCACTTCTCTTTCTGTGTTGGGTGGTGTTCTGTCAATGGTACTCCTCCCACTAATCTCAGGTGATTCTAACTGCCACTCGTTGTTCGCTGCCCTAAGTGTGCCGGCGAACAAACCCTCATACCTTTCACCTGTTACAACCTCATCGGGCTCCTGTCTCGTGAAAGTGGGCCTAGTAGGCCTATCTGCTGTCCGTGGCACTGACCTAGGAGCTCTCCGTGAATCTGTAACACTCCTGTCATCGTCACGAGGTGGTGACGATCTCCTCGGAGTATCCAGTCTCTGAAGTGCAACTGCCACCTGCTGTAATACTCTATTTGACCGCCGTTGACCTGCACTAAGTTCTCTGAGTGCATGCAAGACCTCTGAACGGTTCTGACCTCCATTATTGTAAGGAGTCTCTGTTCTAAGATCAACTGTTCTATCAGCCCTGTAATACCTGTCAGTTCTGTCAGCCATGTTTCTCGGCCGCCAGATCGAACCCTGTTTCGCCTGAGTGTATAACACCTGATAAGACTCAAACTGTTTCGGCTGCAGAAGACGGCTAAACCCTCAGGATGGCAGGATTTAGCTCTGATACCACTGTAGAAACCGTAGTTTCCCCTTGATACTGATTCTGACGGTTTTTGAAGGTTTTTCTGACGTATAAGGTTTTTGACTGTCTTTTGAGTTTTTGTGCATCAAATGAGATGGTACGATTTGCTTGTAAAATAATAATAAATTCTATAAAAATCAAATAAGTCTGATAATGATGGGAAATGGATGCTAGTGTATTTATTTTTCACCTTTGGAGCTATTACAATAGATTTCTATTACATGCAATAAATAAAGCAATGTATTTTCAGTATTTAATGAACCTGGTTGCAGCCGCCATGAATGAGATGTGAGAAGGTACGGCTCACTTGTTGGCACACTCTTCCTCTGCCAGATGCGTTCCAAATGCTCCCTTGATATATGCGCCTCTCCTGCTGAAGACAAATGATGAAGAAGGAAGGTGTGGTGCTCTGGGATAAAGGACGTCCTTGCTGATATGGTATGGCCTGTCACAGCAATGGTACGGCCTGGTAATAACAGCAGCAATAATAACTTGTACGGCTTCTCTTCTTGATCTCCAGAATAACCAAGGATATGCGCCTGGATAACCCTATATCTTCTGGATCAAATCTCTGGCCAAAAGCTTCCTTAAAACTACGCTTCAAGATAAATAGTACGGCCCTAGTACAAAAGTACGGCCTGCTGCATGCATTAATGAATTTGTACGGCTCCTTCAAAAATCAATATTTGAGTCTCTGAAATGGGCGCCTTGATGATTGGAAATACTCTGGATACAAACCACTGAAGAATCTCTGATAATAGACAGTCTCTGAAGCTCTGTAGTTTACTCTGAATGAGAAAACCTCCGCTGGCAATAAATCAGATGTTATTTCACATCCTCTGAACTGCGTCGATGGAGATGGCTCGTTCTCCAACGAATTACGAATTCAAACCCTAAGGGCTCCGTTCTCTGGCAAAGCCTGATCAATTTTTAATTCTCAAATGTCATAATCGCACATTTTCCAATGCAAAACCCTTTATCCTCACAAAAGTGCGATTTCCACCATAATAGGGTTTTAATTAAAATATTCACATTTTAATCTTTTAATAATTCAATAGTCTCCAGCCAAAATATTTTATAATAATTTAATTCTCAAACTGGCCCCTTTCTGATGATGGGCGCACCCCTCAAGGCAGATAACTTAAGTTATAATTTAATATTATAACTTTACATTATAATCGTTAAATAATTAATATTTAATTAATATAATTAAATATTAATATCTTCCTCGTTACACATCCGATAACTGTTCCGTCTGATGCTGACGAACACTGAAGTGATCCCGAACACTGCCAATCTCATACTGCTAAAAATAGCAGGGGTCCCACACTGCCTGCCAGGAACTGCTAAAAATAGCAATTCTGCAAAAGGTCTCCGATCAAGCCCAAACGAAAGCCAATTGATCAAAACTGCCAATCTGACGCTGAGCCAAGCTCCGAAACGACCCTCTAACCACTCTGTCAGCCTACGAGGGTCTCATGATAGGCCAATCTCACGATCTCTGATGCTCGCCAAAAATGGGGACATGACATACTGACTGAAGAACAGGCTTACTGCGTGACTAGAGGTATTCCGCATCCAACGAATATACGCAAGGCATCTAAAAAATGCATTAAGGACCCCTAAAGTAAAAGCGCCCCTGGCCTGAAAAGGCACAAACAACATTTTGACGAAAGTGCAACTCTCAACCAGATGCCCTACTTTGACCTCTGATATTTGGAGCTGGGATGACCTGATTCGAACACTGTCTGTTTCTACGCATAGCCAGAAAGACCTATGAGAGACGTCTCTGGAGGCGACGAAGCGAGAAAACTGCTTCTAAGACCTCAAATAGAAAGACGCCTTTCCCAAGATGGAATAGACGACCAGACTTGGCCATTTTCTGAGCTGTCTTCATTATACAGTATTTCACAAAAGACCTCGCATGTACGAGCGTTTGCCAAATCCCGAAGGCTGATGGCTGGGCTCGTTGAATAGATGGAGTAATTACGCTCAAGTCCCGTGAAGACTTCGAACGTCAATAACCTCATATGACAGGCCTAAAGGTTAGGCGCCCTTGGCCTACAGAAGTACAGTGAAATTTACATTTTTCTCCGCCTGCTAAATTATGTGCTTGGTAGAATCTCTGCCACGATCTTTCAGAATGTCGGATTAACAGGGAAGCTGGTGCGTCGCGAAGCCAGACTAGAGTAGTGTAGATATCATGAAGACCTCGTCAGCAAACTGAATCATCTCAAGGGTCATTTTGAAGTGCCCCCCTGAGCTACAGGGGCGCAATTTCAGCATTTTAGGAAGCTCTGTGATATGAACTCACTTCATAAGCTCATCTTCTGACATCGACTGCCGGAGCTCTATGAATTGGATGACTGCATTCGATAGCTCGTTGGATAGGCAGACTAGTCGTGAAAAGATTGAATGTATCTACAATCAGGAATACCAAGATCTAAACCTCCATTGAGAAGTGCGCCCTTGAGCTAAAAGGGCACAAAAGCTGATAAATAACAAGTTTCTGCAAACTGCAACCTTTGGAATCTTGAAATTTTGTCGCCAGTTACTGGAGTTACGAGTCTCGGATAGCCTCGCAGGATAGCTCATCGGATAACTGGAGTAATCTTGAAGAGTTTGACTGTATTCATGAGCATATGGCACAAAATCTAGGCCTTCAAAAAGAAGGGTGCCCCCGGGCTACAGGGGCGCAATTTTCTTTTCCTTGAGAAATCTTCAAAAACTGACCATTGAAATCCTCATGTTGGTCATGGAAATGACCATACAAAGGTATAATCGTTGTCATGAAATGCTCCTCCACTGTGAAATGCTTCGTTCTGAGTCTCTGATTTAGTTTCTGATCAATGGATACTGCCTTTGATTGACAAAACATTGACAAAACTCCATGCTTGATATTGCGCAAAAATTGTATTTGACATCATGTTAGCAAGGTTTAGACTATTTTAATTAAAATGCGTCGATGAAGCAAAAAAACTGGTTTGGGTACAACATTAGGCTCTGTCTGGTGACCATGTTGGATACCTACGGCATAGCAGAACCTAAGAATCCTAGTGTTACGTAGACTAGTGATTTTCAGTTGGGCATTGGAGTCAAGACTTTCCCTAATCACCTAAAAACATTGGAGTTTCCTAAAAACCTAACCTAAAAATCACCTAAAACAAGACTACCTAAATCACCTAAAACACGACAAAACATCACTGAACGGGTAAATACAAAACAACATAACGATAAAGCATAAAAAGTATTTACAAAATATTTACAATATTACTCCTCCCCCGAAGGGTTGAAGTGCTTAAGATACTGCTCGGTATAAGGAAGCGGGAAGAGCCTTCCACCCTAATGTGAGAGAATATATGTGTTCTTTCCAGTGGATTCATGGATCTGGAAGGGCCCTAACTATAAGGAATCAAATTTTCCATGCATTCCTTTTGGCTCATGCGTTTATTCCCTCAAAAGGACTTGATCGCCAACTTCAAAGTCGCTATGACGAGCCTTCTTATCAAAAAATTTCTTCACTCTTTTCTGGTGCTGAGTGATTTTATCAACAACCTCTGTCCTTTCCTCTTGAAGTTTGATCAGGAGTAACGTCCGCTTCTGAATAGGATCATTGAATTCTTCATCCTCCACTGCAGATGCCTGCTGTAAAGCAGACAACTCCAAGGTAATGGGCATAATAGCTTCTGTACCATATAAAAGTATGAAAGGCGAGGTGCCAATAGCTCTTTTAGGAGTTATACGATCAGCCCAAAGGGCGTCATATAACTTGGTATGCCAAGCTCATTGATTTGACTCAACTAACTTGCGTATAATTGTGACAATGTTCTTATTGGATGATTTGGCTTGTCCATTACCCTGAGGGTAATAATCTCACGAATGGGACAACATGATGCCGTGATCGAAACAAAAACTTAAAATCTCCTCTGACAAGAAGCATGTTGCATTATCAGCCACAATTTTCCGAGGAACTCCGAAGCGAGAAATGATATTTTCCTTTAGAAAGCTGCAAACCATTTCTGACGTAGGTCGTTTAGTAGGAACCGCCTCAACCCATTTTGTAAAGTAATCCGTCGCTGTAAGGACATAAACATGCCCCTTGTTGGAACTGGGATTGATAGGACCTACGAAATCAATACCCCATTGCTGAAATGTAGTATCAATGATCACCGGCCTGAGTGGGAGAGATGCCAATTTGACTTTACCAGCAAACTACTGACATAACTGACACTTGTGAACCCATTCATATGCGTCACGGAACATAGTAGGACAATAGTACTGTGCCTGCAAGATCTTGAATGCAGTGACCCTCGATGAAAAGTGTCCTTCGCATGCTTGACCATGAAACACATCCAACAACTTATGTTGCTGGTCTCTACCGACGCATAGAAGAAAAGTTCCGTCAAGGCCGCGTTTGTACAGAACGTTGTTAACAAGCACGAAATTCTGTGCTTTCAATTTCAGTGTTCTTTTCTGCTGTTTGTCCATGTGACGTGGAGATTCACCATATGCTGAATAATACCACAAAGGTGTGTAGCATTCTTCTGCAGAATCAACTAATAGGACCAAAGGAAGGTTCTCTTCAATTTCCTGTTTTGAACCAATTCCACCATTGCTTTGGAATTTACCATCTGCATCCTTTGCTAACAACCGACAAAGACCTTGCCCGCGAACAAGCTTGGTTGGTTTAATCTCCAGGGCATATTCTTGAACTTTCGCGATCTAGTTCCCTCTTTTTGTGCTCATCTCCTGTTGGGTAAGGACACTTTTGACCACTGGATCGGTGACATACACCGTTGTATGTGAATTCAAGAGATAAAACTTGAAATTCTTGACAGCTCTGACGACAGCATAAGCATTCTTCTCAATCTGGAAATAACGCATCTCAGCATCTTTAAAATTAGCACTCATAAAAGCAATAGGAGATTCACCCTCCTCGCTGAGCTTCTGTGTTAGAATGGCAGACAATGAATGTTCTGACGCATAACAGTAAAGAATAAAATCCTTTTGAAAGTCAGGCCGAACTAACACTGGTGCGTTAGCAATAGCTTCCTTGATTTTAGTAAAGGCCTGTTTGCCTTCATTTGTCCACACAAAAGTGGACGTCTTCTTCATCATTGCTGAGATCTCCTTAGTCAGCTCTGAGAAATCAGGTACGAACCTTTGGATAAAGTTAACTTTACCGAAAAAGGAGTGCACCTGCGTTTTGCTTGTAGGGAGAGATAGATTTCTGATTGAATCTACCTAATTTGGATCTATTCTGGTACCTTCTTTGGAAATGACATGGCCAAGTAGCTTGCCCTCCGTCACCGCAAAGATTGTCTTCTTCGGATTCAAAGATATTTTGTGATACATGCATCTCTCGAACACTTCCACAAGATGTGAAAAGTGATCATTCCGTTTATCTGAAAAAACAGTTAAGTCATCAAGATAGACGACTATGATCTTATTCCTAAGATCCCCAAACGCTAAATCCATGGCTCTTTGAAAAGTAGCACCGGTGTTGATAAGGCCAAAAGGCATCCTTTCATAAGCAAACGTTCCCCACGGCGTGGTGAAAGCTGTCTTGATCTGATCCTCCTCAGCCACTTCAATCTGATTATAGCCAGAAAAACCATCAAGAAGTGATAGCATCTTTGATCCGGTAACTGTCTGCAATGTATGCTCCATGATAGGTAAGGGATAGTTGTCCTTTAAGGATGATTGATTCAAGTTCTTGAAATCAACGCAAATTCTGATTTCTCCATTTTTCTTGCGTACAGGAACAATGTTTGACACCCAGGTGGAGTGATGAATAGGAAATATTATCCTCGAGTCCATTTTCTGAATTTCCGCGTAGATAGTACTCTGAATTCGCGGATTGTAATGTCTTTGTTTCTGCTTGAAAGGCTTAACCTCAGACTTCAGCGAAATTGTGTGAGACAATTCAACGGGTGTGAAGACCTTTAAATCTTCATATGACTAGGCGAAAACATCCTTGTACTGCTTGAACAAGGCGATAAACCTCTTAGTTTCTTCAGGAGTACAACATTTACGCAAATTCACAAGCCGAGGGTTGTCTTCAGTACCTACGTTGACTTGATTATACTTTGATGAAGTATTCACCCTTGACCTTTTCTGATCTTGGATGTAACGATCATGCCTGTCAAAAATATCCTCTAAGGATAAACCTTTGGGAATCTGATTTCCTTTCAACTGTATGATTCTAGATTCTATAACCTCAGAGTCTTCAACAATTGACTCTCTGAAAGGAGTTGAACTCCCTTCAAAGAACAATTCTTTGTAGTTGTCTCCCATGACGAGAAATTCTTCAATATCTTTATCATCACTGAAGACTTGCCAGTTGTCTGAATTATCAGGAACGGCTGGTATGTAGATTAACTCAATAGCAAACGAGTTATGACGAAAGTCAGAGTTAGGCATAAAAAGAGCGGCTGAAATTGCAAGTGCATCAGCTTTGCTATTGTTCATTCTCGGAATATATTTGATGTTAAATGCATCAAACCAGTTGATTGCATTCCACACCCTCTGCCTGTAGTTCTGGAGACGATTCTTTCTTACGTGAAATTGCTCTCTGACCTGCTTTACGATTAGCTCTGCATCTCCTTCAACTTGAAGCAGCTTGATCCCCATATCCTTTGAGTTTTTGAGACCTAATAAAAGCGCCTCATATTCAGCAGTATTATTAGTGCAATCGAATTGCAACCTATATGTAAAAGGATATAAACGACCTTCGGGAGAGATAATCACTACTCCTGCTCCGGAGCCTGAAGTCGAAGAACTGCCATCAAACTGCATTGTCCACATCTTCGATTCTTCATTTGACAATTCTGTGGTGAGTGCAAAATTCTGACAATCTTCCGTCACTTCTGACACCATACCATATGTGCCTGGACCTGTGTCTTGATATAACACTTGAGCATGTGAGTCCTGGGACTTCACCACCGTGAACTTTGATTTTGTTTCAGGTTCCAACTTGAAAGTGCCTTTCTTCAATGGAATTGTCGCGAACGACCAATCCATCTGTATTTCTCCTCCAAGGTGTTTGCAAAAACTTCTACTAAGTAACATCCCGTAGCTGGTAGGAATATCAGTCACCAAGATGGTCATCATGATCTTTTTCTCTGGACACAATGCTAGCCTTACTTGCGCATCTTTGAGTTGACCGACTAACGACACTGGCTTAGACTCAAGTGAATAACACTTTTCCTGAGTCAAGGTGCATGAAAGTCCCAACGTGTTCATAATTGGTAAGGGCATAACATTGTCAGAAGCTTCGCTGTCAATTATACAATTGCTCAGCTTAAAACCTCCTATATATAAAGATATATAAAATGGCTTGGGCTTCTCTTCTACAGGAATAGAGGATTGTAAGAATGTCGGCTGAATGACAGTCTTCTTTTTAAGAACTTTCAAGATTCTATCCAGCTGTTTTGGATGATCTTGTAAATACTCCAGTTGAGAGATTTGTACCTTCGTCTTCATCATAGAAGACACGATGTCAAAACTTGCTGAAGACGTATCTAAAGCAGTTGGTAAGATGTTCTCTTGTGAAGGTTTAAGATTAGAAGTAGAAACTACTTCCTTTGCTTTTGTATTCAAATTTTGCTTTTCCTCTTCCTCCTTCTATACCTTGAAATGCTGAGCACGAGTGAACATAAGTGAGGTGATATTTTCATGATTCACTGCAAGAGAAAAATGGCGGGATTCTTCTTCTTGATTTACGGGTTCTCGATCAAAGTATCCCGTTGCGGAGTCGCCATCAAACTTATCTGTCTGTGAAGAGACGACGTTTGAACTGGAAGGTACGATACCTGAGCTTGGAGCAGAATCGAAAAATCCCATGAGCTGATTCATTCTCTGATTTTCCGGACAAGTGGCTCCGGTGTGCTCAACTGAATCATGGAACGTGCAAAAGATTGTAGCCTTCTCAGCTTCATTATTTTGTCTCGGTTGTCCTTGCGGAAACTTTGACTTGAAATTATTGTATGGCTGAAAATTATTTCTCCTCGGTTGGTACGGTTGTTGTGGTTGAAAAGGTGGTGGTGCAGGCAAAGCTGGTTTCCCTTGAGATGGTGACTGTCTCTTCAGTATTGTCACCTCATTTGCTACTTTCTATAGCAACGGATCAGCCGACGCTTGCACAAGCGGCCTGATCGAATCATCTTTCATCTTGCCTGTTGTAATCATGTTATCTTCAAGCTTGATAGCTTCCTCCAGAAGGTGTTGTAGATCATCTTCTTCGCTTATCTTCAGGAAAAAGGCAATTTCTGACGGCAACGCTTTGATGAAAGAACTCATCAAAATCTCATCAGACGGATTCAATGTGTGAGAAAGACATGTAACAAGGCGATTAAACCTTGCCACGAATTCCCTCATCGGTTCGTGCTTTTCCATCTTTGAATTTGAGAGTTGTGCAAATAGTCTATGACTGTCCTCGGCAGGCTTAAATCTTGCCAAGAACTTCTTGCTCATGACAGCCCAACTAGTGATAATACTTGGTTCAAGATTATTGAACCAGTCTACTGCGTTGTTTTCAAGAGTCTCCACGAAAAGACGTACGACGATGTCTTCATGTGCAACATGCAAAACGGAACAAGCCGCAGTGAATGCTGATAGATGTTCATCTGGATGTCTAGAACCATTGCCATTAAATCTCGAGAAAAACTTGCGTGAACCCTTGGGTAGTTCATGATGTCCTGCTAAAGCCAACGGTCCAATATTGTCGCCCCAAGGCAAAGGGGCTGGATGTCTTGCGTTTCTTCCGTTGTATGGAATGAATTGCTTCTTGAGCTATTATTACCCCTTCCAAGATCAACCTACCCGACACGAAACTCGTTTGTTCATCGAAGTCAAATTTGGGAGAACAAGCTTCAACTGGTTCATAGCAGCCTTAGCCATTATTTTGTATAATGTATTACATAATGCTATTGACCGAAAATCATCAAACGAATTAGGCTTTTCTTTCTTGGAAATAAGTGCAATAAAAGTGTTATTTACCTCCCTTATAACCATACCAGAAGACCTCGAGTCTTCTATAGTTGCAACTATTTCCTTTCCCACTATATCCCAACACTTTTGGAAGAATCAGCCCTTTTGATTTTTGTGATTCGATTAATGTCCCCTCGGAATTGTCACATTATGAAAATATTTAGAATTCTTGTCTCCCTCCATGATCCAAGTTTCTCTAGATTTTTGTCTCAAATAGATTTCTTATTTAGATTGCACCTCCTCATAATCATTTAAAAGTTTCTTCTCCTTCATAAACTTCTCCCTATCCATTCCATTTGAGATCACCTCTTCATTCAGAGTCCTTATTTCCTCTTCCAATTTTGCTTTCGTTTCAAAGATATTTTGAAATGGGATTTATTCCATGCTTTTAGTTGCTGTTTGATCATTTTGAGTTTTGTGACAATAGCAAACATTTTGGTTCCTTCAGGTTTCACTCTTGACCACCATTGTGTGAATGGTAAAAGCATTCATTCAATTAATAGAAAAAGAGGTTACATAATATAGAAGTTACAAGTTACTATGGATATTAATGATATCTATCTACTATCTACCTACTGACTACTGTAGTTTCTACAGTAGATAATTGACCATTAAATAAAAGAAGAATATAATATTCTAACACCCTCCCTTAATGGTCAATTGGTCAACAACACCAAGTTGCCCCTTGAATTTGACAAACTTATTCGGGCTCAGAGACTTGGTGAGAATATCTGCAATCTGATCCATTGTTGGAACATATTGCAATTGAACTGATCCGTCTTCTACCAGCTTGCGGATGTAGTGACGGTGAAGCTGGACATGCTTGGTATGTTCATGGAAGACTGGATTTTTGGCTAGTTTGAGCACCCCTTGATTATCAATGTACAAGGGAGAAGGTCCTGCTTGTGACATGTGCATGTCATAAAGCATCCTGCGGAGCCAAACTGCCTCACATGTTGCCTTAATTGTTCCTTGATATTCAGCTTTAGTCGAGGAAAGAGCCACTGCTTGTTGCTTCTGCTGGTCCATGTTACAACACCGGTACCCAAACTGAATACATACTCAAGTGGATTTCTGTCATCCACTCAACCTGCCCAATCTGAATCTGTATAACCAATTAGCTTTAGATCCTTGCATCTGCCATACAGAATGCCATAATCTGAAGTGCCCTTAAGATATCACTTGCTTCGTTGCAATCCAATGATCAACTTTTGGAGCTGTCATGAAGCGTGAAATGTAGCTCACTGCAAAACTGATGTCAGGTCTAGTGGTAGTGAGGTAGATGAGACTGCCCACTAGTTGCCTGAATGTCGTTTCATCGACCGAAGGTGAATCAGAGTTGGCTGACAACTTCAACCCCTTCTCCATAGGTGTGGAGGCAGGTTTGCAATCCTGCATCCAAAATTTGTCAAGCAGACCGCGAGCATATTTAGACTGAGAGATAAAAACACTATCAGTGGTTTGCCAAACCTCAATACCCAAACAATAATGGAGAAGCCCCAAATCTGTCATGTCAAAAGCCTGACACAAATCGTGTTTGAGTGCTGCAATCAAATGTGTTGAACTGCCAGTATTGATCAAGTCATCAACATAGACAACAAGAAACAAAATATCATCACTAGAGTGCTTGACATACAAATTACTGTCAGAAGGGTTGCGCTGAAAACCATGATCAACCAAGTACTAATTAATTTTGATGTGCCATGCACGGGGAGCTTGTTTCAGTCCATAGAGTGCTTTCACGAGCCTACATACCTGATGCTCTTTGCCAACAACCTAGAAACCAGGAGGTTGCGTCATGTAGACTTCTTCCTGCAACTCACCGTTGAGGAAGGCACTCTTGACATACATCTTATGAACTATCCATCCAAATTGGGCTGCAATAGCGAGAAGACAAATTGTGCTCATCTTGGTAGTAGGAGCAAAAGTCTCCTCATAATCAATGCCCTCCCGCTGTGTGAATCCCCGAGCAACTAATCTGGGTTTGTATTTATCCAAAGTACCATCTACATTATACTTGACTTTATAAACCCATTTGCAGCTGATAGGTTTCTTCCCAAGAGGAAGATCAGAAAGAACCCAAGTGTGATTCTTCAGAAGACTATGATATTCTGTCGCCATAGCCTTTTCCCACTCTAGAATTCCTTTAGCCTCTGAATACGTCTGAAGCTCATAGATGTTGTGGATGTTGGCCATAAGAGCAAAATTGATTGTGTGTTGCTGCTTGCTCTTTCTACGAGTTGATCTGCTCTCAATGAGTTCATCATTATGAAGATCCCCGGTAGTCTTGAGCCACCACTTAGGTCATCAAGTAGAAGTACCAACATCTGAAATAGGAGAAACAACATCTCCTAGGATTTCTAGAACAAAGTCATCTGGATGCGAGTCTTGAGGAAAATCAGGTGGTGCTATATGATGACTGGTAGATTCCTCATCTTCAGAGTCAGAATGCTTTGAAGCCCTCCCATCAGGGGAACCAAGAGGAAGACAAACACCCTCATCAGGAACCTTTATAGGCTGATCCGCAGGATTGATAGTAGGAACAAATGGACCAGTAGTCTCATCAATCACAACATCACGACTGAATATGAGACGGTTTGTCTCCACATCAATTAACCTGTATGCATTGTGATTGTCGCTGTAACCACTAAACATAAGTGTCTGGCTCTTGGAGTCCAACTTGGTACACTTGGCTTCTGGAATCCATACATGAGCTATAGAATCGAAGACTTTTAGATGGCCCACCTTAGGCTTACGTACTGACCAGGCTTCTTCTAGAGTCATCTTCTTAACGGCCTATGTAGGTGACCGATTCAGGAGGTAGACTGTAGTATAAACTGCTTCAGCCCAGTATTTCTTAGGTACATTTTTGTACTCCAACATAGAACGAGCCATTTCAATAATAGTGCGATTCCTACGTTCAACAACACCATTCTGCTGAGGGGTGTATGGTGTGGTGAGTTGGCGCTTAATGCCATGTGTAGCACAAAAAGAAGAGAAGTCAGCTGAACAAAACTCCCCCCCATTAACTGACCTTAGAGTAACAATTTGTGAACCTGATTCCTTCTCAACTAAGGCCTTAAATTGCTGAAATGTACTGAACACATCTGATCTATGTTTCAAAAAATACACCCACATTTTTCGACTGAAATCATCAACAAATAATAAAAAGTACTTGGACCTAGTAGTAGATGGAGTGTTCATTGGTCCACATACATCAGCGTGAACCAATTGAAGTATCTTGGAGGCTCGCCAAGAATCACCATCTGAGAATTGTGTCCAATGCTGCTTCCTAGCTTGACAGGCTCCACAAACTCCATGATTTTGAGTTTAGATCTCAGGTATACCAGCAACCAAACCCTCCCGAGACAGTTGAGAGAGATAGTGCAAATTCAAGTGCCCATAACGCTGATGCCAAAGTTTGTTGATGGAAGTACTCGTGGTTGCCAAAGTGTGCTCTTGAGAATCACTAGAATATAAAGACCATGATCCCCAAGTCCCATAGCGATTGTAGTACGAGTCTCCCTATCAATGATGTTGTAGGTGGACAAACTGAAAACAACATCCAACTGGGGAGAATGCCGCATGATTTGACTGATTTAGAGAAGGTTATGTTCCATGCCTGGAACATAGTAAACATCAAGAAAGAGTAAATTTCTTCCTCCTGAGTGAATTTGGACAGTTCCCTTACCAACAACTGTGTACTCTTTGCCTCCTCCAAAACTGACAGAATTAGAGAAGGGTTCAAATTTTGTGAACCAATCCCGACGATGAGTAAAATGTCACGAAGCGCCGAAATCAATATACTAGGTAGAAGATTGTATTGGATCTGCTGTTTGCTTGGCCATAAAAGCATAGAATGCAAATTCTTTCTTCTCAGTGTGCTCCGCGACATTTGCCCTTTGTTGAGACCCTCCTTGCTTCTTTTGTTCAGAAGCCAACCGAATGCGACAGCCAGCCTTCATGTGACCGTGTTTATGGCATTAATTGCACTAAATGTTCTTTTTTCTTCTTGCTGTCCTGAGAAGAACTAGAGCTTTTCAGCTGAGAAGTTTGCGCCTTCCCTTTGTTCTTAGCAAAAGATTTGGTAGAGAACGCTTGCTCTATGGAGGTGGAACTGGTACTGCTTCCAAACTGTTGTCTCCAACGGTCCTGTTGTAGAAGCTTGTTACACAAATCTGGAAACTTCAAGTCAACATTTGTTGAAGTAATATTGAGTGTCTTAATGAAATGCTCGTAAGATTTTGGCAAACTTTTCAAAGTAATGACGACCATGTCCTCTTCCTCCATCTTTCAACCAATAGCTTCTGTTGTACCCAAACCAAATTTTTTGCTTCATCAAGGCTTTTTGCATTAAAAAGTCTAAACCTTGTTAAAATGGTGTAAAACACAGTTTTGGGCAATATCAAGCATGGAGTTTTTGTCAATAGTTTGTCAGTCAAAGTCAGTTATATTGAACAAAAACTGAAGCAGAGACTCAGAATGGAGTTTTTCACGATGGAGGAACATCTCACGACGACATTTCAAGTTGCATACGATCATTTCAGTGATCAAAACGGAGTTTTTAATGGTTAAATTATGAATATTTCTCAGGAAAAAGCATGAAAGTGCAAGTATAGCTCAGGGGCGCCCAACTTGTTGGAGGTCAAGATCTTGTTTAAAATGTTCAAGCATCTAGTCAATCTCTTCAGAATCAGTCTGGCTATCCGTCGAGCTATCCAGCAAAGCTTTCCGAGACCTGCAGCTCCGGCAATCAACGACAGAAGTTGAAATCCCTAAATTTCCAGATGTGAGAAATTTGTCTTTTTCAGGCAAAAGCGCGCCTCTAGCCTGAGAGCGCCCATCTTAAGGAGGGGGTAAATCTTGGCATTTTCAATGACGGATACAGTCAATCTGTTCTCGACTAGTTTGCTCATCCGACGAGATATCAAACGTAGTCATCCGAGTTTCAGAACTCCGGTGGCAGTCATCCAAAGATCAGCTTAAAATGGAGTTTTCACGTTTCTGAGCTTCTCCGTTTGCTCCCAGTGCAAGTACAGGCCAGGGGCGCTGGTTTAAAGGACCCTCCAGATGCGTGAATTTGCAGACAGAGTCTTCCCTACATCAGTAATACTCTAGCCTAGCTCCGCGATGCACCATTCTGCTTGTCAATCCGACGTTCCAGGTGGTCGTGGCAGAGATTCTACCAAGCACGTAATTTCACGGGCGGACCAACAAATGATTTTCAGTGTATTTTCACAGTCCAGAGGCACCTAGCCTTTAGGCCTGTCAAATGAGGTCGTTCACGTTCGAAGCCTTCACGACTATTGAGCGTAATCATTTTATCTATCCAACGAGCCTAGCCGTCAGCCTTTGGGATTTGGCAAACGCTCGTGCGTGCGAGGTCTTTAGTGTAATACTGCAAAGTGAAGACGCCCAGAAATGGCCAAGTCTGGAGCGGTAATTTTAATTAAAATACGCACTGGAGTTTTTGAGGTCTTAGAAGCAGTTTTCTTGCCTCGTCACCTCCAGAGACTTCTCTTGTAGGCCCTTCTGGCTGTCCGTTAAAACAAATTGTGCCTGAATCGGGTCATCCCAGCTCCAGATATCAGAGGTCAAAGTGGGGTGTTTTGGTGAAAGTTCAACTTTCGTCAAAATGACACCAGTGCAACCAAGAGCCGGGGGCGCTTTTACTTTTGAGGCCCTTAACACAGCTTTCAGGTGTCGTGCATACAATCGTTGGATGCAGAATGTCTCCAGGCATGCAGTGAGCTTCGTTTCCTGTCAGCAAGGTTCACCGTTCACCGTCGGCAGCCGTTTGAAGCGTTAGATGGTAGTTTGAGAAATGGCCAAGTCTGGTACTTGTAAAAGCAATTTAATCAAAGACGCCTAATTTTTCAAGGGGTTAAACGATGGATTTTGCAGTTGTGTCTCCCAGCAGACATTTCTTCCTTGTTCAGTAGGCTTTCCGATGAATTCTCCAAATCAGTCTCAACATCACCTGGTTATCTGGAAATCAGTGTCGAAGTTGGCCAGTCGTGACAGTGCTGTCAGCTATAAAATAGGGAGTTAATAAAAAATGAAGTATCTTGAGCAAATGGATGCCTATGTGCTCAAGAAATGACTTTTCGGAATCGTTAAAGCATGATGATGAATCTCAGAGCTTCACCCAGGTTGTCAACTGAAGTTCAAAATATACCTGTTATAAATGGCGATTTTCTATTTTGGGCGCTCTTGCATGATAATAAATATTTTATTATTATTTTCAAGTTTGAACTTCTAGTCAGTGGCAGTGCAACTGAAAGGCAACCAATCAGAGGATTTCTATTCTTGTTAGGGTTTTGAATTCTTGCAGTTGCTAAGTGGTGCGAATTTCTTCTTATTTAACATGGCGCAATCTTCATTATTATTCACAAGCTTTCAAAGAAAATTCGTATTTCATTAAGAGCAATCTCAATCTTAAGTGAAATTCGCATTTTTCAAGCAAGTTCATATTATCTTCAAAGGGAAATCGAAGTTTATTAATTTCAAAGCAAATTTCAAAGATAAATTCGTATTTCTTCAGAAGAGAAGGCGCATATCTTCAAAGCAAATTCATCCAAAACAATTCGCAAATTCTTCAAAGGCGTTTCCTTAAATCAATAAAATTTGCAAGTTCTCCAGAGATTCAAAGGCGAATTTCATATTCAAGGGAGAATTTTATATTCAAAAGGCGAATCCTCAAATTCATTATAAATTCGTATTTTCTTCAAAGAAAATTCGAATTTCTTCAAAGGCGCAAATTTCAAAAGGAAAATTCGTGGTTTTCAATTTCAAAAGCGAATTCTTCTGGATTGAAGGCAAAATCTACATCAATTCACAGAGGCGATTTTTCCTAACATATCTTTTTGCAGATTCAGGTTCACAAATATCAGTTATCTGAAGAAATCTTGGGCGATTTTCACAGAAGAAGACATAATAAAAACGTCTTTTTCATCCTTTCAATCACAGATTTCTCACAAAATACATTGTGCATGTTCCTGAAATTGGCGAAATTGGCAAGTTTCAGTATTTGGATCATTCTCATATAATTTCCTCGAGTTGAAATTGTGCATTTGATTTTTCACGAATTTTTAGCTTCCGAACATTCGTTCTCGAATTGCTAATTTTCTCAAGTGAAAAATCTCTGTACGATCAAGCAGAAGTTGAATTTTCGCAAATTTGACGTTTTGGGTTGTCTTAGAATCCTTTTCTGGACAAAACCCATATCTCGGATTTTTCGCTGAAAATAATTCTTTGAAAGGCTATTTTTAACTCTCGTAGGCTATTTTTAACTTTCCAGAAAGCTTGTTAGAATATAGTCAAGTTCACAGACAACAGGGGAATTTTTCATAATGCAGTTCACTCAGCTAGAATACAGGACCAAAACCGTCCTTACTCATGATTTCTGCAAGTTGGTTGAGACAGACCTTCACAAAGTATTGCCAGAAGCAGTGCTAGACCCAGTTAAGATCAGAAGTTCAATCATTCAGAATATTGAGCAGTCTGGTTTACTAGAGGCCGCTTCCATACCTATCTCCGTTCACTGTGTTGAGTTTGTAATGGCTTGCATTAAGCATTACAATCCTACTACTCGTGAGATAGCGTCAGTTGACGGACGGGTCATTTGCAGTCTCAAACCTTTGGACATCGAAAGGAGTTTTGGCATTCCTCAGCACCAGAACAG
>VDFB02102477.1:0-117584 GCA_007258455.2 Sequoia sempervirens | reverse complement strand
ATATTACTCTTTTGGTATTTGTTCATGTGTCTTCACTATTGCAATTAATTGTTATGCCACATAGGGTTTCAAGAGATTGTAGTGGTGAATTCTTTCCTTAGTTTAGATAAATCTGTTTGAACATCTTTACCATTGAGATCAATTGTTATGCCACATAGGGTTTCAAGAGATTGAGGTGATAAATCTGTTTTGTGTCTATTTACCATTGTGATCAATCGTTATGCCACATAGGGTTTCGAGAAGTTACAGTGATAAATCTGTTTTGTGAATCTTTATCAATATAATCAAAGGTTATGCCACATAGGGTTTCGTGAGATTGTAATGATAAAGGCTATTTTGTGAAGACTTTGCTATTTCAATCAAGTGTTATGCCACACAGGGTTCCATAAGATCGTCTTGGTAAATTCTTAAATCTGTTTTGTGCCCAATAAACTTGTTTAGATTGAGATGATAGTTGCGCCACCTTGCCTTCAAGTAGAGAATCTAAACTTGTTTATCGTCAGTTAGTCAAACCTTGCTCCGTTTCCTCTTGCTCTGTTTTCCTGAGGAGATTGGATAGATTAAATTTAAGTTGTAGTTAGTAGATCTGCAAAACCAGAGAAAACTCAGCTGCAACGTATAGGTTCTTTCAAGAAAGCCTTGTGCCTCTACAGCTGAAACAAAAAAGACAGGACATAGTTTAGCTTATTTTCCTTTGCAAGTATTTTTGTCAAAGCACAAACGAGGGAGCTTCCCCTCCTAATTTGAAGAGCATTCATTGCGTAGTGTACATAGGCTATTCATAACAACTTTTACTCCAGAGGTGTTAGTTGTTACGCCAACAGCTTCCAACTAGTCATGAATGTACTTTATCTTTGTCAGATGCTCTTGGAGAGTGGTCTTCTCGTCCATCATTATCGGAAAAAGCATGTTGTTAAGAAAGAACGCACGACTCTTATCTGATGTTTCATGGAGATCCTTCAGGTTCGTCTAGACCTTAGCAACTGTTTTGCTTGACGACACTTGTGGCAGCTGGTTGTTAGTGATTGAAAGCTTGATAAGCATGATAGCTTCCCGGTTGCGTTCATCCCATTTGTCCTGGTCTTTTCCAACAACGGTAGGTCAAGGTGATGTAACCAAAACAATCGCATCAAGACACCAATACTCGAAGATGGTTAGCATACGCTGCTTCCAGGTGTTATAATTCTTCCCATTGAACTTCTGACTGCTTTCGAGCATTATATTTGTCAGCGATGCCATCACATACACTGAGGTCAAACTAGTGAAGGCAAAACGAAAACAGAAACAACACAAATTCAAAGTAGAAACCCTAGGATGAATTTCGAGGTACTTTGAAGCCAAAACTCAGAAGATCTGAAGAGTACCTAGAAAATGTTGCTGAAAACCCAAAATTTTTTTGAATACCCAAAAAATTTCGTTAGCATCCACTTGCACAAATTTTGAGGCATGAACTTCGAGACACCCAAAGAAATCTAACTACAACCTAGTTGAGATCTCAAAAAATTCACCAAGAATCTGAGATCAATTTTTTTTTTTCGACTTCAAACATAGGAGAAATCTGCAAAACCTTAGTCGTTTTTCAAAAAACCCACGATTTTCAAAGAAATGGCAGAAAAATCATTGAAAAATTGCGGCTAAATGCGGGCATAAAGAGTTTGAAATTGCAGACAGAGGGATGGAGAAAAACTACGAATAGATTTTTGCGGCTCACAAAGTCTTTTTTTTTTTGAAAATAAACATAGCCAGATGTAGACGTCGCACCAAGAAAGTAAAAAACGCGGGGTTGAAGGGTCGACACGAGAGATACAGGGTCGCATAACAAGGAGCTCGCGATTTGCAGAGATGTCGCATAGAAGAGGGGGAGGGCAGAGCTTGGTCGCGTTGACAACAAGAGAAAAAACGCGGGTTCTGAAAACGAAAAAATGGCATCCAGAAACAACACGAAAATCCTCAAAATCATGCCAAGAAATGACACCAGACCATGTGCCCTAGAAAATCCACAACTATTAGAAGAAAACCACGCCCAAAAATGAGTAACAGAAGCAAAATATTCTTCAAAAAACAGGAGCCACGATTTTTCCCAGAAAAAAACGTTTTTCAAAAACCTAAAAAATTTCATTCGAAATTTTTAGAAAAACGATTTTTTAATGTTTGCTCTGATACCATGTGAGTGGTAAAAGCATTCATTCAATTAACAGAAAAAGAGGTACATAATATAGAAGTTACAAGTTACTGTAGATATTAATGATATCTATCTACTATCTACCTACTGACTACTGTAGAAACTACAGTAGATAATTGACCATTAAATAAAAGAAGAATATAATATTCTAACACATTGTGCTACCATCCGAAAGAAGTTCTGATCTTTCTACAACATATTTTTGAATCTGAAAGGACATCTTATTGCCCTTTTGTCTCCTAAAATTTCTAGTTTAATTGGGTAATGATCTAACCCTGATTGTGGCACTATGCTACCTTCCAAAGAGCATGGAAAAGTATTTAGATCCCCTTTAAAAAGGAACCTATCCAATTTTTCTGCTATGCTACTCAAACCCAATATACTATTAGTCCATGTGAAATTCCCGTTGGTCATCTAAACCTCTAAAAAGTGGTTTGCCCCCACAAATTCTTCAAAATCAATTTGGGATTGATATTTTCTTTGCACCCCCCACTCTTGTCATGGTTGTGTAAGATGGCATTGAAGTCCCCACCCATGATAAAATTTTTAGTTAAGGCTAATGTAAAGAAGTTTCCAATCTCCCCCCATATTTCCATTTTTTTTAAACAACAAGATGAACCATAGACATTTATAATGACAAATATCAAATTTGAAGACAAATTTCTTACCATACATGCCAACTAATGCTTGTGAGCTTCCACCATCTCAACATACATTGACTGCGGTCTCCAAAATGTGATCAAGCCCCTTGAGGTGCCTTCAAACTCAACTATTTTTGCATTCCAGACCTTACACTTTCTTCTAAACAATTCTACCTTTGTTTTATTCATCTTGGACTCTTGGATCATAAAAATATCAGCCATTGATGTTTCCAAACTACACCTCACCAGGCGCTTTTCGCTAGGGGCATTTAAGCCCCTAACATTCCAAGAAAAGATCCTCATTGCTCCCTGCGAAGGGGAATACCCTTCCTTGATCTTAGTAGTTTGGTGATTTTGACTTGTCCTTTTGCATTGCCATCTATGGACCTCTTCTCCATGTTTGTCTTTTTGCCTTTTTTTTTTTTTTCCTTCAATGCAATCTAGGGATTTCTTTGCCACGTCCTTCTGTTTGATGCCCAACTTTCCTTTTACCTATGGGGTTGTTACCAAATTTGGCTTCTCATTCAGCTCTTCATTGTTTTCCACCTCTTCTATCATTAATTCACCCTCTTCCATCATTATCCCTCCCATAGGATCTGCCTCTGCTTGTATGTTCTTATCATCTTTCTCAGCTGCTATTTCGTTCATGCCCCTTTTCATAGCCTCTGTGAGCTCCAATAATTCACTACTAACTTATAGACTGTCTAGCTCTTGCCTTATCTCCTCTTCCTCTAGTAAATCTGAACCTTCATGTAGATCCTCCTCAATTTGGGGTTTTTCAGTTTTCTTATTCATCTCTTGTCCTTCCTCCAAACCCATCAGTTCCAAATGGTTTTGATTTGCTTCTGTCCCCTGGATTTCATCTTCTATCTTTCCATGCTCTTCTATTGGCACATTCTTTACCCCATTGCCGAGGCCCCCTACTTCTTGAAAAGCACAAAGATATACTGAGAGGGGGGCGGAGGGTGAATCAGTATATCAACAAACTTTTACCCTCTCAATTTTATCAACTTGTAAACATCAACACAATATCAACTATGCAATAAGACACAATATGATCAAGTTGACACCAACAATTGTACTTTATGTTTTTATATGAAATTATAAAGAATGTAGGCACCAACCTACTTGAATCACCAATTTTGTAGTTTACTAGGCTCCAACCTACAAGGAGCACCAACCCCTTAATTTGATTTAGTAGGCACCAACCTACAAGGAGCACCAACCCCTAATGTTCGTAGGCACCAACCTACTAGAGGCACCAACCCCCGCTTGCCAAGCACCAACTTAGCAAAAATAGTAATTTCAAGAACAATGTTCCACCTTCAATGTTGCGTCTTCAACGGATGATGGACAATACAACCACTTTTCCTCTTGATTTTATCTTTCTTGAATGATATTCACATAAATCAGCATATGATGAATTCACTATACAAATCTGCCTCTTATATTCTCTTCATACAAATTTGCCTCTTATATTTTCTTCATACAAATTTGCCTATTATATTCTTTTCATACAAATTTGTTGAGCACGTACAATCTATCTTCTTGTCTTACCTTTGCAATAGATGATGATCTTTTTCACAAATCTGAAATATATCTTCACAAAAGGACTTTGCACATCAAAACTGCAATCCTATCTTATGTTCTTCTTATAGAATCTGCATACTCACAATCATTCACACTCTCATTCTTCTTTGTGATATATGATGCTTCTTTAAGATTCACACAATTCCTTTAACTCTGCTCTTTTATTTCACATTCTCATTCTCACCCTCACACACAGCTTCTCCACTTGCCTTTATGTCTTTAGTGATTCTATGAATGGATGCAACCCCTTGAAATGGATACAACCATTTAAACAATCATGTCATTTCACTAACAAATCTGCAAATAATCTTCTTAAACTTTGCTTTTCATTTGTTTGGTGTCTATGTATTCTTCTATGTCTTTCACACCACACTCCACACACTTCAAAAGTTCATCCAAAATTTCCTTTTAAACTTGTGAAACAAGGTGACTTATGTGAATGTTCATAACCTTTCAAAACAAAACAACACAGCTTTCCAAACAATCACATCCCTTCACACAATCCTCTCTTCATAAATCCAATCTATAAATTCACTTTAAAACTGCACTATCTTTCTGAACATTCAACTCTCAACTTTCATATACATTTGTCATATATGTATTTGCATTTGACCTTCATATATGGCAGCATATCTTTGATAAGTAGGAGGTATTTTTCCACAGCGTGTCAAATTATGATATTGCTATCAGGATTTAACCGTATAGTTTCAAGTCAAACTCATGAAACATGGGTCAATGAGTTTGACTTGAAACTACACGGTTAAATCCTGATAGCAATATCATAGCATATCTTTATCAATATGAATCTCAAATGGACTTCATATTTCTGCCCTTTAAACTTTTCTCAATTTGCTTTTATTCATATAATATTCATTACACACACACCTCCAAATGTTCCTATCATTTACCTCTTATACCTTTTCAATAGATATGTCTTTTGTGGATGGATATGTCTGTTTGTTTCTAAAAGCCCTTCACAAACAAATTGCAGCCCTTCCCTTAACAAATTTTGTCTTCTAGTGATTTTGTCTTCTTCACTTTTGTCTTCTCCAAATTGTCCTCTAGTGATTTTCTCTTATTCACTTTTGTCTTCTTTTCCAAATTGTCCTCTAGTGATTTTGTCTTATTCACTTTTGTTTTCTCCTCCAAATTGTCCTCTTTGCAAAATATATCACTTGAAAATCGCTGGTATCCACAAGGTATTCACACCATACAAAACAGGTCGCTGCATGTGTATATCAAAGCGTGGTGATTTTGAAATGACTTCAAACCGTCTTTTATATCATCCTTGTTTCTTTCCTTCAAAAGAGTTGGCCTGTAACATTTTTCTCTCCAATGTTTAAATGTTTAATTTAAACATACACTCTCCAACATGTAACGAATATAATGGGAAACTCTTATTACATTGGACCACTCTTATTATAACAGACAAATATTACATCAACGATTTCATTAATTACTCTGTGCCTTTGACATTAATGACAACATATTCCAACAATGATGACTATGTTGTCCATGCATATTTGACATCAATGACAACATTTTTAACAATCTCCCCCTTTGTCATTAATGGCAACATATCTTTTGTCATCTCTTCTAACTCTCCCCCATTCTATTTCTCTCCCCCTTTGACATCAATGGCAAAGGGACTTCCAATATTGTCTTGCTTTTTCTGTTCCATGGAGCTACAAGATACTGTGTATAGCTCCCCCTGAATGTATGCTCCTATCTACAAATACTCATTTTTCTCTAACTTCTTCATGCTTCTTCTACGTGGAAACTTTTTCATTTTGACATCAATACAATTTCCAACAATTGAAGCCAAATCATCTCCTTTAGATACCAATCAATAGGTAGATTTTTCTCTTCAAAATTTTGAGGTACTTCACTTTTCAGTTATCTTCTCCATGGGGCTGAAAGATAGTGCCAACTTAGCTCCCCCTAAATTCGTGCTTCCTCTTATAAACTAGAAGAGGCATATTGAACTTATATTAGATTCTTTATTTCTTCCATCCATCTTCTTTCTCCAAACTTTAATAGTTTTTCCTTTCTGTTTGTTAGAGACATTTTCTTTCTTGCTTTGTTTTGGAGGCTCAAGGATAGTTCGGCAAAAATGTGATGTATGTCCAAAGTTGCTACACTTGTAACACATAATATCATTACCAAATGAATCATAATCTCTCCTAGTGAAGCTTGAAGTATTTCTTGCACGGAATCTGCAATTCATTGCTTTGTGGCCAAAATAGTTGCATAAAAAACAATATCCATTGAAAGAATAAAACTGCCTAGAGCTAAATTTTCTTTCATTTTCCTTGGAACTTGTGGCATTCTCATCAAACTTTGTACATTCCTCCTTTGGCTTTTCCAATTCATTTTTCAACATGGCAACTTCTTGTTCCAACTTCTTCAGCCTCTACAAGTTGAGTCCTTAAGTATTCAATGATTTTATTTGATTCTTCCAAGCTTTCAGTCATTTCTTTGATCTTCATTTCATACATGGTAACTTTCTTTTTCATCTTCTCATTCTGTTTGTATGCATAATGGAGCTCTTCTTCAATATCTACTTCTTCTTCTTCATTGCATTCTTGATCAACATCATGTTCTTCATATTCAGCCATGAACAATATTTCTTCATCATTGCTTTGGCTGTCAACACTTTGTTCTTCTGAAGAGCTGCATTGTTTCTTTGAATAAAAACTCTTTCTGTTTTTGGAATTTCTTCTTTGACTTGTGCTTAGAATTTTTCTTTCCTTTTTTCTTATTGTATACTTCCTTTTCATCCTCGCTTGTGTCACTTTCATTTTGAGGACATTTGGATGCATACTGTCCAACTTCTCCACAATTAAAACATTTAAAAGGATATTTTTCTTTGTACTTTCCACTTCCTTTCTTAAGCTTCCTCATGAAATAGGCCTCTGCTTCATCATCACTTGATTTCTCATTCGATGTATCATGTTTGGTTTTTCCTTTCTTATATGCTTTGAAGGAAATCTCATTTTGTGGTGTTCTTCCCTCAATCCTCATTTCATAAGCAACAAGAATCCCATGTAGTTCATCTTTTGTCTATGTGTCTAGATTTGTCAACTCTTCCAATGCCGATACCTTGGATTCAAATCTTGTGGAAAGAGATCTTAATATTTTATCAACAATGGAAGAATCATCAACATCTTCACCAAGTCCTCTCATAACATTCACAATTTCATCAACATGAAGAAAATATGATGCTATCTCTTTATCTTCATTCATTTTGAGAGTCTCAAACTTCCTTCGACGAGTTTGCAGCTTTGCCGCCTTCACTTTGGCATCTCCTTCATAAATGTTTTGGAGTTTGACCCATATTTCTTTTGCTGATTTGCAACGCATGATCTTAGTAAATTCAAAATCTGTTAAGTTACAAAGAAGAGCATGCTTGGCTTTGGCATTGTTTTTACTTTTCTTCTTTCCAGCTTGATCCGTTGGAGGGGTTGATGGAGGCATATACCCATCAACAACAGATTGCCACACATCAAACCCAAGGGCATTCAAATAAGCTTCCATCTTAATAGTTCAAAACACATAATTAGTCCCATCAAAAATGGGTGCTTTGACTGTATTGTTATTATTTGCCATAAGTGCTCTTAATGATCTCCTTCAAGCGGTTAGGCTTTCAAGAAGGACCGACTTTGATACCAATTGAAGAGCACAAAGATATACTTAGAGGGGGGAGTGAATTAGTATATCAACAAACTTTTACCCTCTCAACTTTATCAACTTTTAAACTTCAACACAATATCAACTATGCAATAAGACACAATATGATCAAGTTGACATCAACAATTGTACTTTATGTTTTTATATGAAATTACTGTTGAAATATGGTAGCTTCGGTCACATATAGAAATGATGATCATATGTGTGTGTATTTATATGTCAGTATGTACTGACATATGTATACACACATATGTATTAATTGTATACATCATCATTTATATCAAAATCTACTACATTCCAAGTATATTATTGATCTGCATCTAGAGGTTATGAATTGCAGATTATTAGCATTTCATGTTTCATATAGGATCTCGATCGAGCATCATTATCGGTGATCATTTCCAGATTGGATATTATTTATTTGTTCAAGATAAATATAGATCGAACTTGGTAAGCATTTATGTTTATTAAGGAAACAAACCCCGATTAGAGATTGGGTGTTTAGTTAAGATGAAAAGGCACAATTCATGAGACATCTCATGAACGGACATGCCTCCACTTTATGGAGACATGTCCGCTCATGGGATGTGTCTCCTTCTTATATATTTAATGTAGATCCGATCCTCAATAGGAGACATCGAAATCAATAAATGTTCTGCTCTTGTAGATCGAATACCATTAAAGAAAATTTAGACTTATCGAACTCTTGGAATTCAACATGGTATCAGAGCTAGGTTAAAAATTCACAAGTTTGAATTTCTTAATCTATATCCCCTTTTAGGCGCATACTCCACTAGTTCAAATGCAGCCGGGAGATTTCCGATGGCATGATGGCTGCGTAGCCTTCGGCTCTCGCCATCCTTATACACCACTCTGCTACATTCAAGAAGGATTCGATTATCTGAGAGTTATTCTCTTGAAGCTGCTGGCGTATTTCTCTACCATCATTGCAAACAGCATAGATCATAGACTATGCAGTTGATCCGACCTGGAAGTGTTTACCAGCGCCAGGTACTTTGTAAGGATAGGTCACTTTTGACTCACGGGATTGAAGTAATCCATATTCTGTATTTCCTGAGACTTTTCTTGGTTCCGTCACTTATCGGCTCCTTGTAGCTACACATTCAGTCATCCTTAACACAAAGAATTGCACCATCCTCAGGCACGTATCTTAGGCGCTAAAGTCCAAACAAATATCTTCGATCAGATCTGTGGCGGAAGTAGATCCATTGGGCTGATGATCACTTCCGAGATATAGGAGTCTCGATATATGTTGGCAGTGCGACTTTATGACATTAAAAGGGACGGATTTTAAAGTCATCAATATTGTTCGATACCCATGCGACCTCATCATCCTGAATGCTGCATGCGATCTCAGAGTATCGTCGACCATTACATCATCTATGCGACTCATCGATATCAACTGTTACGCCTATAGATAAATGGTTTGTTCATTGTGAAGGGCATCAGAATGCGATTTCCTTAGTATGTAACTACAGTATATGATGATACGCATAATTTGTTTATTGTTGGTACCCCTGCGACATTGGAAGGTCACTCGGAATTGTCATCCTTATTCTCTACCACTTCAAGCCATTACCAGTCTGGAAGATCGTCAGTATATATTCGCATATATCTTAAAGAATCGATGGATTAAACATCATCGACACCATCCCTAAATTCGCATGATGTTTAACAGGCTTCTAGAGTTATCATGGTTGCTATTTTCAGAGCCACTTTTAAGGATCGGTTGTGTTGGAAGTTTGAAATTGTACCACGTATCATAGATGGGTTTACTTATGAGGTGCCAAGTGCCTAATATAACATTATTAAGAGGTGGTGATTCAAATGCATGGTTGAAGTCGAAGTAAGATGAACTTTGGCCAGCGTAAACACAAGGAGCCGCTGTAGAGTATTTCATATTTGATTGGAAAGGCGGTCATTCCTTGTATGAAATCTTCATAGGCTTACAGTTGGCATGGAATTCCCAGAGTTGGCATCGGATTAAATCACGTCCCTTCGAAAGTCAGAATGGACACAAGAACCATCATCTGAACGGGGGTAATCTGGAGATTGATATTTATTCCTCATCCTGTGCATATTATCACGACAAGACGTTGAGGGAGTCTTTCGGGCTTCTCCTGAAATTACTACATCTACTCTCCTTCGCGGAAGGTCACCAAAATGAATCTCCTTGAATCAAGACCTTGAGTATTAGACGTCCCTTCATGCTACATTTCCGTCAACGTTGAAGCCGTGAGGTGACTTCATTCAACCTGAAGAACTATGCCATCAACTTTCCGACATTAGTATATGCCGTCAAGAGAAGTCCTTCAATGTTGAAAGTCGTTGATATCATTATTGAGAATGGGTCCTGCGAACAATGAGACTTCCCGTGATCTCTCGAGTAATCTCTGCTCTGCCCTGATCTCTCGTGTGGTGAAGAATTAATGTCGACTCCTTGAGAAATTGCCATGGCTACCCTTCATAAAGAATTTGTCTACTTCAAATGTAGCCGACATCTTTGAGGAATGGGAATATCACATTATTTGTGCTTTGTTCGATTGTTGAAGACATCTCTTGATGCTTCCTCTGCTGTGAAGGGGACGAAATGTGAAATGTGATTCGCGCCCAGCCTTGTCGTCTGTTGCTTGTTCCCATCGGGCTTGATGATCTCTCCTGGATCAGTTCTTGTGCATGGGCAGTATTAAATTGTGTATCTTTCGGACTGGTGCAGGCTTCAGGAGTCATTGGTTTTGTGTGACGCCATTGCTAAGGGCGGAGCATATCGCACTATTGAGATCTAATACTCCCTGGGGGTGTGCGTGCTTACCTGTGTTTGTTGCTGGAGATAATAATCTACTGTTGGCTTATTCATTATATATCTCTGCCTAAAACATCTGGTGGAGAACATGTTTTTTTGAGAAGGAACTTCTACTTATGTGAGGTATGTAAGAAGCAACTTTTGCTTATCAGCATTCAGGAATAAAATTGATACAGATCTCAGGAAAAGTGCAGACCTGAAGAGGAGTGTCTGATTTTTTAGAGATAAGTATTTGTTTCTTTTGTCGTTTATATTTTTATGTGAAAGTGGGATAAGATAATTGAATCATATTTTGTGCTGTTTGGTCATCGAGTTTATACAGATTAGATGATGATCTTACACAATGTTCCAGTCCCTTGAAGATTTCAACTCCAATGTTGTGCGATCTATTGCAATCGAAGACAAGAGTCTGCATTGAGAGTAGCAATGATCGACGCCACTGTAAAGGCCAGAGAGAGCAGATATTGTGATCGTTGATTGATCCCTTAGTTTCTGCGTACAAAATTCTGGCTTTATTAAGATAAGATGGACCAAGAGATTGCTTTCAAGAGAAGAAGAGAATTGAGACACTGCTTGCAGCCATCAGACTGAATGAATGGCTGAAGACATCTCGTCGAAGATGAAGAATTTAACCTTCAGAGGGAGTTTTGTAACTCACTGAAGAAGTGAAGATTACTGTATTGCAAAGCTAGGTGCTAAATGCTTAGAAGATCCCTTACGCTGCTGAGATCAGAATTGCTCTAGACTGTCATCTGGATTTGACATTGGTAGCTCTGCAAACCTACTCAGAATAGAGTGATCTGGGATGAGGTTGAAGAGGGCAGCCCTGAATCTCTGCTGAGGTGTGCGTTGGAAACCATTTCTCTAAAGCAAGTGTTGCAGGGAATCTTGGACGATGAGGTCAGGAGGTTGATGCAAGTGCTTGAAGATTTAGAGGGAGCCTACTGAACCTAAAGGAGATGATCGAAAGAGTACCTCTGGATGTTGTTTCAGGTTGAGGTCTGCGATGATATCCTGGTGTAGCAGGAAGCAATCTTCTGTGGCACTGAGTACAATAGAAGCCGAATATATTGCAGCCTCTATGAGAGCAAGAGAAGCAGCATGGCTCCGGAAATTGCTTATGGGATTATTTGTATTCCATGATAAATCAAAGCATATAGAGATTCCTTACCACTATGTGAGAGACATGGTAGAAAGGAATGTGATCTAGTTGGAGTATATTAGTACAAACGATCAAACAACAGACATTCTCATCAAGCCTCTCTCCAGAGTTAAAGTTGAACACTTCAGGAAGAAACTTGGTATGGTTGAAATGTAAGTTATTGTTGAGATTGAGACTCAAATTGTTTATTTTGTACTAATGTATTTAAAAGATGTTTAATGTGTAAACTCTTTTGTCATGTGAGTGACTCCATGATTGTATGGGCTCACCCTCTGTGTACATTATTGAAAGGTGACGATCTTTTTGATAATGAACACTTGTATTTGACATTGTAAAGTTACGACTCTACAATGATTAGTTTCACTATCATGATGGATATCATGTGACTTGATATCCGTGGATATGTCATGATAGTATCTCTTGGACATTTTGATAGATATCATGAGACTTGATATCAATTGAAGATCATTGTGATCCTTGTGGGATAATCATGGTGGATAAATGTATCCGTGGATATGCCATGATTTATTATGGTAGACATCATGAGACTTGATGTCAGTGCACATACCATAATGAAGATGTGTTATGAAGAATGTCAAGTGACTTGACTCTCTTAGAAGCATACCATATCTTCTGATATCACGAGTAAGGTGATATCACTATATACTTGGTTAGTGTTATCTTCCCTAGCTAAGAGGGAGTGTTGAAATATGGTAGCTTCGGTCAGATATAGAAATGATGATTATATGTGTGTGTATATATATGTCAGTATGTACTGACATATGTATACACACATATATGTATTAATTGTATACATCATCATTTATATCGAAATCTACTAAATTCCAAGTATATTATCGATCTGCATTTAGAGGTTATTAATTGCAGATTATTGGCATTTCATGTTTCATATAGGATCTCGATCAAGCATCATTATCGGTGATCATTTCCAGATTGGATATTATTTATTTGTGCAAGATAAATACAGATCGAACTTGGTAAGCATTTAAGTTTATTAAGAAAACAAACCCCGATTAGAGATCGGGTGTTTAGTTAAGATGAAAAGGCACAATTCATGAGACATCTCATGAACGGACATGCCTCCACTTTATGGAGACATGTCCGCTCATGGGATGTGTCTCCTCCTTATATATTTAATGTAGATCCAATCCTCAATAGGAGACATCGAAATCAATAAATGTTCTGCTCTTGTAGATCGAATACCATTAAAGAAAATTTAGACTTGTCAAACTCTTGGAATTCAACAATTACAAAGAATGTAGGCACCAACCTACTTGAATCACCAATTTTGTAGTTTAGTAGGCTCCAACCTACAAGGAGCACCAACCCCTTAATCTGATTTAGTAGGCACCAACCTACAAGGAGCACCAACACCTAATGTTCATAGGAACCAACCCCCGCTTGCCAAACACCAACTTAGCAAAAATATTAACTTCAAGAACAATGTTCCACCTTCAATATTGCTTCTTCAACGGATGATGGACAATACAACCATTGTTCCTCTTGATTTTATCTTTCTTGAATGATGTTCACAGAAATCACATATGATGAATTCACTATACAAATCTGCCTCTTATATTCTCTTCATACAAATTTGCCTCTTATATTTTCTTCATACAAATTTGCCTATTATATTCTTTTCATACAAATTTGCTCAACACGTACAATCTATCTTCTTGTCTTACCTCTGCAATAGATGATGATCTTTTTCACAAATCTGAAATATATCTTCACAAAATGACTCTGCACATCAAAACTGCAATCCTATCTTCTCATGTTCTTCTTATAGAATCTGCATACTCACAATCATTCACACTCTCATTCTTCTTTGTGATATATGATGCTTCTTTAAGATTCACACAAGTACTTTAACTCTGCTCTTTTATTTCACGTTCTCATTCTCACCCTCACACACAACTTCTCCACTTGCCTTTATGTCTTTAGTGATTCTATGAATGGATGCAACCCCTTGAAATGGATACAACCATTTAAACAATCATGTATTTTCACTAACAAATCTGCAAATAATCTTCTTAAACTTTTCTTTTCATTTGTTTGGTGTCTATGATATTCTTCTGTCTTTCACACCACACTCCACACACTTCAAAAGTTCACCCAAAGTTTCCTTTTAAACTTGTGAAACAAGGTGACTTAAGTGAATGTTCATATATGGCCTTATATTTGCATTTGACCTTCATATATGGCAGCATATCTTCATCATATGAATCTCAAATGGACTTCATATTTCTGCCCTTTAACCCTTTCTCAATCTGCTCTTATTCATATAATATTCATTACACATACACACCTTTAAATGTTCCTATCATTTACCTCTTATACCTTTTTAGTAGATATGTCTTTTGTGGATGGATATGTCTCTTTGTTTCTAAAAGCCCTTCACAAACAAATTGCAGCCCTTCCCTTAACAAATTTTGTCTTCTACAGATTTTGTCCTCTTCACTTTTGTATTCTTCTCCAAATCGTCCTCTAGTGATTTTGTCTTGTTCACTTTTGTCTTCTTCTCCAAATTGTCCTCTAGTGATTTTATCTTCTTTTCCAAATTGTCCTCTAGTGATTTTGTTTTATTCACTTTTGTCTTCTCCTCCAAATTGTCCTCTTTGCATAATATATCACTTGAAAATCGTTGGTATCCACAAGGTATTCACACCATACAAAACAGATCACTGCATGTGTATATCAAAGCGTGGTGATTTTGAAATGACTTCAAACTGTCTTTTATATCATCCTTGTTTCTTTCCTTCAAAAGAGTCGGCCTGTAACATTTTTCTCTCCAATGTTTAAATGTTTAATTTAAACATACACTGACTAACATGTAACGGATATAATGGGTAACTCTTATTACATCGGACCACTCTTATTATAACAGGGAAATATTACATCAATGATTTCATTAATTACTCTATGCCTTTGACATCATTGACACCATATTCCAACAATGATGACTATGTTGTCCATGCATATTTGACATAAATGACAACATTTCTAACACTTCCATCCCTCGTACGAAGTGGCCTTTGAGGATTTAAAATCTCCTATAGGTTTGGGTGTAAAATCCCACTGCACTCTTTGGATCAATATTGACATTACGTAGAATTAATCTCAAGATATGTTCAATCTTTTCTCTTCATGCATGCTTTTTCCAAAAAGAACTAGGTTCAAGAACAAGTCCATAAAGAGTGGACAAGAGTATAACCCAATTGAAATGCTTTAGGAGGCCATCTCATGAAATATACCCTTTAATTTTTTTCTTTATTTTTAATATCAATTACAATTGCAACACGCACCCATTAAGGTTAGCTCCAAAACCAGAACGATGTGGAATAGTAACTCTAACCAAGAATGCACCCTAAGACCACTGAAGGAGGAGGGGCGGGCATATGGTCAGAGGATCCCTAGGATCTAAATAACTCAAAAGCTGAAACTGATTACAACGGTAAGTGAAAATATAAAACTCAACACCAAGAATGTTCACCAAGATCCTTGGAAGGCGAGGTGATAGCATATGGCGGAGTACTTATTGCAAAATTGAAATAAACTTAGGCGGTGAACTAGCCATGAAAGATTTCTACACAACCACCAATTCAGTGGCGGGAAAGAATTACAAAACAAACTAATTCATCCGTTGCGGTGGGTATCTACTTAAGAGTGGGGATTCACCACTTGACAGTGGGTACAAGGAAATATTAAACATTCATTCTCCACACTAGCGGTAAACCATCCAGGGGTGTTTAATGTGAAATTAAATGAAATAATTGCAGCAATAAAGGACTGGAACAATACAACTATTTACAGTCTTACAATATGAGAAAGAGCTGCAAAATTAAATGAGAATTACAATAGCTTCAAAGCACATAAGAACTGGATGTTCCCACACAATTAACTATCTCTCAAATGCTGAAACATTAATTAAAATCTGAAATTCTAGAACGTTGATAATTAAAACCAGAAAACTGAAAATGAATAACCAGCAATTGTAAACTAATAAAATGATCACAACTCCTTCAAAATACCTCCAATTGATATGAAATAAATTGCAATTGCAGCTATGGAGGATGGCGCCCAAGATCAAGCACTGTAACAACATCAAAACTCCATCGAAAACTTCAAGCATGAATTTCAACACCTTCCAGCAAGGGTACGGCCTTCTAGGAGGGTTGACTTGCTCTTAAAAATTGGAATCAGCAAATTAAAATCTGAAAACTTGCCAAAAGGGTCGCCTTGAACCTTGCAGTAGATATCTTCAATGCCCAAAATGAAATTAAATTTATTCTAAGCGCTGTGAATGAAAACAACTTTCAGCTATAACATAACCAGGAACATGAACACTGGAAATATCTCACCAAAACTCCACAATAATGCTCAATATGTACTTCTCGATGAAGCACACTCCCAATAGACCATCTAGGGAACCATAGTTTCAGGCCCGAAGAATGGAGTAAACTTGCTAAGCTTTCCCTTAGCCGGATTTTTGATTTCAAACCAACAGCATAACTTTACAATATTTTCCAAAGATAAAGAACTCTTCTCAAAGCCTCAATATATAAGCTTCAATTGGGCAAATGAAGCAACCTGTAACTCCAATGAAGAAACTCTTTAATTTCTCCAAGGGACATCTACCTCAAAAGCATTTTTAAAATATTAAAACTCTTAGTATTCCTTTCCCAAGTTGTCCCACATTTGAGGAGATATTTAAACATTAATAAAACATTAATGAACTTAAATGAGGCATTCCCCCCTTCATGACCCCATTTTAAAAACAACTTGAAGTTCAATGACTAGGCATGGGGTACAAACTCAAAATACAAAATTGACTAAGTGTTGAAACTCAGTCCAAAGGATAGATAGAAGCCAAAGCCAAAACCAACGCCCAAACTGATTCTGCCAAAAATAGAAGGATGACTTGAGCCGATGCTGCTAATGATGCCACTGCCAAGATTATACTTACTAAAAATAGCCAATGCCAAAAATAGTAGGTTTGCTTCAAAACCATCAAAAAACCAAATTGAACAACCGAACTACAAAGGATTGAACTGTTGCTAAACAGATATTGCTAAAATATAGACTTGCTAAAAATAGCAAACTGCTATAAATAGTAAGTCTGCACAACATCCTCTGAACGCCAACTGAGCAACATTTGAAAGAGGAAACCCTCGAAAAAGTATCTGAAAGAGGAAACCCTAATTTTCTGCTTTAGCTTAGCCTACGGATTTCCAAAAATAGGCTAAATCCAAATGAAGAGCATAGAGCTAAAATGGGGACATTACATCTCACTAGTACTTATTGTTCCTTTTAATACTCATGATTATCTCTTCAAATTAGTCACACAATAGACCAATCAAGAAATTGATCAACAAAAACAAATATAACTCAAGAGCAGCTCTCAAATTCACTTAATCAAGGATCACCTTGCAACATGAGATGATTTGGGCACTTTATATCTAGTGTGAGTACACTTGCTAATTGCCAAATATGCAAAAGTGGACTTGATTTTAATGAATTACGAGTGCTAAAGAGTCTAACATGTTGAAACTATGATTATGAAGCAAAATGAAAAGAAACCAAGTTTACCATTTGAAGTACTTGAAAATCATGCACTTTCAAAAAATAATTCTTGAAAAGGAGTTTGAGCCCAAATAGAGCCTTGGAAGTTTTGAAAATTAGAACAAGCCAACAACACTTGAGAAACTACAATTTTAGAAAAAATCAAAACAATAAAATCATGATGTGTCTATACCGCTATGAAGCTCTTCAAATGTTATTCTAACTAAAAAAGCTCGAAAATCAGAGGCAATATGACTAAGAACGAGGCTTGCAAAGATTAGGTACCAAAATTAGAATTGCATGGGTAGATTTGTTGATGTTAGATGCTTGCTTGTAAAATATGCTCCTTGGATGGAATATCCCATCTAGATGCTAATATTGCCATTGTTTTTTGTGAAACCACTTCACAACTATCAAAACTATTGTCAAAGTTTGGAAATTGCTTGCAAGATTGCAAAAAACCATTAACCAGCAGGAAAGGTGGTTTCGAGGTAGAATATGGAATATCTAAGGAACATTTGGTTGCCACACTGATGGGGTTTTTGATGATTAGTTTGTACCATGCAGATGTGAGGTATGGCCATGGGGGTTTGAGCCTTATGGTTCCCCATACCCTATAGATAGGACAATGTTGGGTGGAGGTGAGTCCACACCCAATGGGTATTTGGTACTCTATATGTCCTGCAACCTACACAAGTTTGTAGTATAAGAGAATATAGTCAATAAAATTTGCAAAAAGTTAAATCAACAAATTCCCTCAGACAACTTGATTTGTTCACGTTTGCACATGTCAACTCCATTAACACTTGCTAGATTTTACCTATGTAGAGATTTTGCTTGGACAAGCGAATATGCCAAGTAGTATTTTGAAATCTTTGCGATTCATAGGGGGAGGTTTCTTTTTGAGGACTTGGGGAAAAGAGTTTCAATTTCATTGATTTACAATCAATCTATAGGTATTTGGGCCTTTTGAATGTGATGGGAAGGTTGGATTTAATCCACAATGCTCCAAAATTATAGCTACATGTTGGACTTGGTAAGCACTTTTCAAATGACAACACTTGCAGAATTGTCTTCCAATTTTCAATGTGCAATTCAAATACAACAGGAAAAATCCACTATCTTGGACACTTTTGACTCAATGATGAGCTTAGATTTGCTTCACCAGTCTCCAAAATGTAATTGCAATGCAAAGCCAACAATAATTCCCTTGGCCCCTCTCCCCTTCCCCCCTCCTCAATGTGGCCTTTCTATCAAACAATTTTGATTCTCTAGATTATCATTAGATGCAAGAGAAAAGTATATTCAATCATGCAAGAAAAAATAAAATCTGCAATCATAGATCTTAAGAAAAGACTAACCCAAAGCACTCTCCTGCTTTGATACCACGTAAAATTTGGGTGCAAAGATAGCCAACCAAGATCAAGAAGGCCTAAAACAAAGTACAAAGAAGATCAATATTTTAGAGTAATTGTATTCTAATCCAAATATGCTGTATAGTGAGATTATGTACTAATTTTTGCTCATATGAGAGCAAGAGGTGGGTATATATAGGATACACCTCCAAGAGATGTGAATGTACAATGAATGTGGGAGATGCAATCATGTGTGAAGTACATTGCCACCAAACAAGGAAAGTACTAGTCAGATGATACAAGTACAACCTATCCAAGTAGATATGTACCTAAACAATTTCACCCTTTCTTAGGTGCATAATGTTGGCGTAAAAACTAACACCTCTGAAGTGCAGGTTTGTAGGGACAGCTATGCACACTGCGTAATGAGTGCTCTTCAAATTAGGAGGGGAAGCTCCCTTGTAGTGCTGGAATGTGTGGAAAAGAAAAGTAATCTAAGTCCTATCTTTTTGTTCTCAGCTGGAAGAGGCACACGGTTAAGAAAACCAAGAACGTTGCAGCTAAGGATTTTCTGGTTTTGCAGATCATTAACTACAACTAAGCTAACTACTTTAAATCTATCCAATTTCCTCAAGAAAACAGAGCATGAGGAAACGGAGCAAGGTTTGACTATCAAACGATAAACGAGTATAGATTCTCAACTTGAAGGCAAGGTGGCGCATCTATCAGCTCAATCTAGACAAGTTTATTGATAACAACATCACACGATAAACTGAATACGGATTCTCTACTTGAAGGCAAGGTGGCGCATCTATCATCTCAATCCGAATTAGTTTATTGTTCACAACAACACACGATAACCAAGTGCAGATTCTCTACTTGAAGGCAAGGTGGCGCAACTATCATCTCAATCTGAACAAGTTTATTAAGCACAAAACAGATTTATCTAAACTATGGAAAGAATTCACCATTACAATCGCATGAAACCCTATGTGGCATAACAATTGATCATGGCCAGTAAAGGCAGCGTGACCATTACAAAAGAGCAATATTGAGAGACAGGTAGAAGCAAGCATGAACTCCCCTCAGAAGCAAAAGTTATTTACGGAAATGAGCAAAGCTCTTATTTATAGACATCGAAAGGTGTAGGGAACCCTAAAATCACCTTGAGTCAACTACAGTGTTGCAATGCATGCAATATTTATTGCTAAGCCCTAATAAAGTAAACTATAAGTTAACTGGAAAACTACCATTAGTTAACCGAAACATCTAATCTAAAAATGGACAATTGTGCGAGCATGCACGTCCTTATTGAAAGCAAGTTAACTGGAAGACTACCATCAGTTAACGTAAAACCCTAAATGAAACTCCAAGTGTGTAAAGCTAATCTCAGAATAGATATACATGAGACAAGACAGCGAGTTAACTTGAGAAAGTAACACCAAGTTTAACTCCTGTGTGTAATGTCTATCCTGAGAGGTAGGAACTGAAGTCTACTGATCGTGATCTCGAACAATCAATCCCTCAACGAGGCTGTCAACTGCATTAGCATCTAAAGGTCGTCAACTTGAGCAATCTTGGCAATCTTTGCACACTCCAACTAGCATTTCACTGACTGGTAACTTTGGCGGCTCCGTAACTGAAGTGATGGCGACTATCTCCTTTGCAGCTTGATGCTTATGACACTTTTGCATGACGAAACTGCGAGATTTGACTATGCACACTCTGTTTGTGAGAAATGCAAACAAACTTGTTGCACACGCAAAATTCCAACGTTATCAACCCTCTAAACCGGCTTTGGAAGACAATCGGCCATATGAGGCATGCAACCATATGGATTTGAGTAACTACGCCTGTCAACCCTCCGAAAGCACTTGATACAAATTGGTCTCAGCTTTTCTGATGAAATCATGAATTAAGACCGATTTGGTCTTGAATTCAGTCTGTGTGAACTGCATTTTGAAAAACTCGCCTGTTGACTGTGAACACGGCTATATTCTGACAGCTTTTCTGGAAAACTAAAAATACCCTGTTGAGGCTAAAAATAGCCTATCAAAGGGCAATTTTCATGGAAAAATTTGAGATATGGGTTTTGTCCAGAAAAAGATTCTACGACAACCCAGAATGTCAAATTTGCGAAAATTTGACTTCTACTCGACCATGCAAGGAATTTTCAGTTGAGAAAATTAGAAACTCGAGAACTGATGCTCTGGAGTAAATTTTCCTGAAAAATTCTGGCACATGGGTTTTCTCGAGGAAGCTATTCTGAATCAACCCAGATGATTTGTTTTGCCAAAAGTCGCCAATTCTTCAAACATGGGAAAGAATTTAAGACGAGAAATAGAAGAATTTAAGACAGAAGAAAGAAGTTTTCAGTGCTCTGCTTCTGCTAAAATCGCCATCTTGTCTGAAGTCTGCTGATAATTCTGACTTGTACCTGCAAAGAAAGTGTTTTGATGTCTTTGCCAATGATTGTTGATGAAGAATTTGCCTTTGGTTTGCTAAAATTCGCCTTTGCTCTGAAAATACGAATTTTGCTTGAAAAATATGAATTTCTTTTAAGAAAAACGAATTTCTCTTTAGCTTTGTGAATAATAAATGAAGATGGCGCCATGTTTAAATAAGAAGAAATTCGCATCATCTTGTGAACTGCAAGATTTAAAACCCTGATTGAAATAGAAGCCTTTCAATTGGTCCCCCTTTAGTTGAACTGCCGCTGACTCAAAGTCCTGAAATAAATAATAATAAATTAATATTCATCATCATGCAAATTGAAAACATAGCATAAAGAGGGCGCCAACTTTAGAAAATTGCCATTTAATGCCAAATATGCATAATAAATATTAAATATTATTCAACTTCAGTTGACAAACCAGATGAAGCTTTAGGCTTCACCGTTGGACTTCACCGATTCGGAAAAGTCATCATACGAGCTTATAGGCGTCCATTTGCTCAAGATTTTACACTTTTTATTAACTTCCTACTTTCTAGCTGAGTACAAAGTTACAACTGGCCATCTTTGACACTGAATCCTGAGTGACCGGATAATGCTGAGACCGGACTGGAGAATTCATCGGAAAGCCTACTGATCAAGGAAGAAATGTCTGCTGGGAGACACTACTGCAAAATCCATCATTTAACACCCTGAAAAATTAGGCGCCCTTGATTAAATTCATTTAGGCGACACTTAAAACGGCTGCTGACGGTGAACGGTGAACCCTGTTGACAGGAAACGAAGCTCACTACATGCCTGGAGACATTCTGCATCCAACGGATATATGCACGGCATCTGGAAATTGGATTAAGGGCCTCAAAAGTAAAAGCGCCCCTAGCCTACAGTTGCATTGACACCATTTTGAAAAAAGTACAATTCTCAACCAGATGCCCTACTCCGACCTCTGATATCTGGAGCTGGGATGACCCGATTTGAGCACTGTCTATCTCAACGCGTAGCTAGAAGGATCTACAAGAGGCGTCTCTAGAGGTGATGAAGCAAGAAAACTGCTTCTAAGACCTCAAAAATACCAGTGCGTATTTTATTTAAAATATCCGCTACATACTTGGCCATTTTTCGGATGTCTTCACTTTTTAGCACCTCGCCAAAGACCTCGCACGTACGAGCGTTTGCCAAATCTCGAAGGCTGACAGCTGGGCTCGTTGAATAGATAAAGTAATTACGCTCGAAAGCCGTGAAGACTTCGAACGCGAACGACCTCATCTGACAGGCCTAAAGGCTAGGCGCCCCTGGACTGTAGAAATACAATGAAAATTTTATGTTGGTCCGCCCGTGAAATTATGTGCTTGGTAGAACCTCTGTCACGATCACCTGGAACGTCGGATCGACAGGCAGGATGATGCATCGCGAAGATGGACTAGAGTAGTACTGATGTCAAGAAGACTTCGTCTGCAAATTTGGCCATCTTAAGGGTCATTTTAACCAGTGCCCCTGTGCTATAGTTGCACTGGAAATGCAACGAAGAAGCTCTGGAACGTGAAATCTCCATTATAAGCTCATCTTCAGGCGTTGGCTGCCGGAGCTCTGAGACTCGGATGACTGCGTTTGATAACTCGTCAGATGAGCAGACTAGTCGTGAAGAGTTTGACTGCATTAGCCACCAAAAATACCAGAATCTACCCCCTCTTTAAGAAGGGCGCCCTCAAGCTATAGTTGCGCTTTTGCTTGAAAAAAGACAATTTCTCATATCTGGAACTTTGGGAATTTCAACTTCTATCGCTAGTTGCTGGAGCTGCAGGCCTTGGAAAGCTTCGCTGGATAGCTCATCGGATAGCCAGACCAATTCTGAAGAGATTGACTGTATGCATGAGCACTTTCAACAAAATCTTGACCTTCAAAAAGAAGGGTGCGCCTGGGCTACAAGTGCGCTTTTTTGCTTTTCTCTGAAAAATCTTCATAAATTAACCATTGAAAACTCTGTCTCGACCACTGAAATGACCATGTGCCACGTGAAATACTATCGTGAGACGCTCCTCCATCATGAAAAGCTCCATTCTGAGTCTCTGCATCAGGTTCTGATCAATAAGACTGACTTTGACTAACAAAATATTGACAAAACTCCATGCTTGATATTGCCCAAAAAACTATACTTGACATCATTTTAGCAAGATTTAGACTCTTTAAACAAAATGCCTTGATGAAGCAAAAAATTTTGGTTTTGGGTACAACACATAATATGCAAAAAAATAATTAACTAAAAGCAAAAATAAAATAATTTATCAATAGAAAGTAAAAACATTATAACATCGTGAATATAGGAAATGATAACACCTACCTACCTATGGACGAAAGAAACAAACTAGCCAGACAAAGTCATTTATAGGTTAGGAAAAGTAACAAACCTTTTGTTTGGGTTGGGACCCCAACTATAGTAGCTCACATCTCAAAACCATTGCAAAATTTCTAGGGCGATCCATGGTTTCAGATGATGTACAATCTTGTAGGTAAAACTTAAGGATGAATCCATCAATATATGTTGGTTTTAGATAGTCTTCTTCCTCATTGAAAAATATTTCCAGTAGTGAGGAGATATTTTGCTTCCTTCTAAAGGTATCTTGCAAACTCCTCTGGCTATACAGCTAGAGGAGTGATGATCACCTCATTTCTTTTTTGATCTTCTCTCCCCATCACTTCAACATGCTCAAGTGTGAATAGGCTGAAGCTGTTGGAGAAATATCACTTTCACTTGCATTTGACTCTCCAAGTCTAAAAGGTGTTGGTATGGTACCTTGTGTAGGCAGCATTTCTTAAAGTACTTCATTTGCACATGCTGGAGCCTAGTTTAACACACCTTCAAGGTCTGATTCCCTTGAATCATTGGCTCATTATGAACAATGGTGAAGAAATGCTTCCAGGTTATGCAACAAAATCTATCAAAGCTCTTCAAAAGGTGATTGTGGGCTTAGAGAAAATTGGCTGTCATTTGCCTCTTTCTGATAATCTGCTTCAAAGAAACCATCCATTAGAGGTAGAAAGCAGCTAAACTCATCATTTATTGCACAATTGCTATCTTTTGACATATAGGTTGTAGTGAGACTATAAGCCTTTGATAGCATTTCTTATTCTTATCAAACATAGGAGGCTCAAGAGAAGTAATCTCTAATGGGATTTATATCATCTCCATGTCAAAATGATGAATTATGTGTGGATATGGAGGATGGTAAGAACTACCTATATTGGTGGGATCTTAAAGTCGGATTCCTGTTGCTAAGTATTAGATATAATCAAAGTCATTTTTGCATTATGGGCCTGGTTAATATTTGCCAATTAGCTCAGTTATTTCCTGCAAGTTAATGGACTCCAGCTTAATTCACACAAATTTAAGCCACAGTATAGTAGCATGTAACCAATTAATCAACATCAATTAAAACATTCCTTCTGAAATGGCTCTCCTAATGTTAAAACACATAGAATGCTGCTTGTCAAATATGTTTTTGTAATATTCTAAAAGATATTTAAGAATCTCATAGATATGTGACAAACACATAAATTGGTTAATAACATGTAAAATTGATATATTGTATGCCATGGATTTAATTTGTACAGTAACTTGTTTATGCTTACTATTTGAACTCAAAGTGCAACACTTTTCCTTAATGCAATTATTTATTTAAGAATATGATGGATGATCTTTTGAGAAAGAAATAAATTACATTAATGTCTATAATGTCTATATGAATGATCAAGGATAGTTCAATTGGATTGGAATGTACAACTATTATAATAGCAAAGTATTAGGGCAAAATGGGCCCTAGACTCGAAGCTAAAATCTAGAGACTTAATTTTAATATGCAGCACTCATTCTCAGTATGTATGTGTAGACATGGTAGGGTTGTCTCATTGTATAGGTAGGCTCTACAACATGATGTCTCTGGATATAAATGTCAGGGAGACTCTATGTGTCCACGAGTGTTCTATCTCAATTGTCATGTTTCACATAGTTTAATTCCTTTGATTTTTTGTATGGTTTCTCTACATTTTGATTCATTTATTTTCTCAAGATAGTGTTTTATTCATTGGTGCTTATGGATTTTATTTTCAGGAAAGCATCCCAGTAGCTATTTTTGGCATGGAAGAGATAATGCAACAGATCGGGAGCTAAACCCAAAGGTTTCCTCTCTTCAATGAACTCAACATGTTTAACTAAAATTTCCTTTCAAAGGCAATTTTACAATTCCTACAAAGAAATTTTAAATTTAGCTAATTCAATGGTATGACTATCATATTCATTTCTTTTGATAGATATTGGCTACATGAAACCGCATATATACTTATACTAGTCTCTTCTAAACTTCTATTTGAGCTAGTGTTCTAGTGCATGTTTTTTTGTTTTGTTTGGGTGAATCTAAAAATAGGTCGTAGTTGTTTATCTGAGAATGGTTTTCATTTGTTGGAATCTTTCTTTCTTTTTCTTTTTGTTATTTTGTTCGCACATTCTTCCCCTTCTTTGCAAAGTGGGTAATACTCTCAACTATCTTGGAAAGCTATTGAAAGACTTAGAAGCTTTGCACAATTAAGACACCAAAAACTACCACCTGCACGTGCACACATTATAAACTATTTAAAAATTTTATGACAATAATCTATATGACCTAGGAATTAATAATTAAACATTTATTATAATGTTTATGCTGTTATTTTGTAAACATTTTTATAAGCATTGTCATTAGAGGTCACCTGTTCAAAGTGTTGTAAACTTGTAATCATTAGGGGTTACTTTAAAATTGAGCCTTAACTTTGATTATAGTAAGGTAATAAATTAGGTTATATTTTCCCCCAGGTTTGGTATGGCTAGGTTTTGCCATACCATAAATGTACAAAATTAAGTACAAAACAGAGCTAATAATTGATAATTCAATGTTATAAATCAAAATGGTTTATATTAGTGCATCAACACATGTAAAATCAATAGAATTCATCATGTTGCTATTCATCAAGAGCATCATTGTCATCAGCTGGTTCATTGGAAGGACAGACAACACACTCACACTAGCTGCATCATGCAAATGATGTTGTGTAGCAGCCTTGTATCCCTCATCATGAATCAAGACTAAGGGTTAGGGTATTTTACTTTTTTTGCTTTTTTTTCAACTTTTTTCAACTTTTTTTGTCCTTTTTTTGGGTAGGGGGGGTTCCTAACTGATTGTCCTCGGGGTTGCCCTGGGCCTCTGGATTTGGCCTGGGGTAGCACCTTGGGAAAACTTAGGCCAGACTTGGACTAGTATCAAAACTTGGTGTAGATCTGTTCGAGTTCAACCAAAGTTCCTGCAGAACTCTGTAACATAGGTATAACTCATTCCATAACAGCATTGATTTTAGGATGACAAGAAAAAGTTGGTGATATGCTTAATTGAAATAGAGGCTATATCGTTTTCCATTTAGTGAGGGGCAGATCATATTCCATTACTTGAAATCCAATAGAGAAAAATAAGTAAAATCATCGTCCATAGATTGTTTGGTCAATGTGGATTGGGAGAAGCAGTTCTCTTGGAAAAATAAACAACTTATCTAAATACTGAAAAAGATTTGTAAAATAAGCAGAGAACAAGTCTGCTGCTAGTACAAAGTGTCAAGAATATTGATAAGAAAGAAAGGAAAAGTGAAGAACATAGGCTTTCTAAATCCAAGATTTGTATAGAAACCCTAGTTTCTCCCTGATTCTGCTTCTGATTGTTTTTGTGACGTTTTTGAAGGTTTTTGTTGTTTTGTGATTTTTTGGGGTTTTTGCATAAAATATGAAGATGGCGATTTTGCAAGAAAATAAGAAATAAATTCTATAAAAATTATCTAACTCAGGAAATGATGTAATACTGATGCCAATATGTTTATTTGTCCTCTGAGACGGTTACAACGAATATTCTATTACATGCAATGAATAAAGCAAATGATTTTCAATATTCAAAGAACTTGATTACAGCTGCCATAGATGAAAGATGAGATGGTACGGCTCAATGTTGACGCACTTCCTCCTCTGCAAGATGCTATGCAGTGGTTCTCTGGACCTTGGCGCCCCAATAGAAGAACACTAATGATGAAGATATAAGGCGATTTGCTCTGGAAGCAAAGTACGGCCTGCAGCAAGTATGGCCAGGTACAACAGCATTAAATAATATAGTACGGCCTCCTGTGAATCTCCAAAAATAACAATAAACTAGGCGCCTTGATGAATGAATGACTTCTGGATAAAAACTACTCTGAAAACCCTGAATATGAACATCACTGAAGTTCTGTGATTCCTCGTGGATGAAGAAACCTCTGCTGGCAATAAATCAGGTGTTATTTCACACCCTCTGAACTGCTTCCAATGGAGATGGCTCGTTCCCCAAGGAATTCGAACTTGAAACCCTAAAGCTTCTTGCTCAGATCAAAGTTGATCAATTTCAACTCTCAATAATCACATAATGGCTCAAAACCCAATGCAAAAGCTATATTCTATTGAAAAGTGCGATTTCCACCAAAATAGGGAATCATTAAAATATTTCGAACTTTTCCTTTTAATTATTCAATAGTCTCAGCTCAAATATTTTATATTAAATTTAATCGTCACTTTGGCCCCCTCAGATGATGGCGACCCCCTCAATTAAGAATCACTTAAGTTATAATATAATATTATAACTTTATATTATAATATCAAATAATTAATATTTAATTAATACAATTAAATATTAATATCTCTCTCGTTATTCATCCGATGACTGATCCGTCTGGAGCTGACGAACACTGAAGTGATTCTGAACACTGCCAAATCCATACTGCTAAAAATAGCAGGGGTCCCACGCTGACTGCCAAGAACTGCTAAAAATAACAACTTCAGCAAGAAGTCTCCGAATGAGCCTAAACGAAAGCCAACTGATCAAGAACTGCCAACTGAAGCTGAGCCAAGCTCCAACGTGACCCTCTATCTAGTCTATCAGCCTACGAGGGTCGTGTGATAGGCTAATCCTGTGCTCCGAGAGATGTCACTGAGAAGGGGACATGACAATTTGTTCATGTCTTGACTTTCTAAAATCAATAATGAATAGGAGCGATTAACATCTATGAAGCAGCAATTAGATTTATGCTCCTTAAAGGCAGCAATTATATTTAAGAAGGGGAGCACTTAAGTTATAACAATTAAGATTAAAATGAAGTTGTTTCATTTAGACGCCTCCCTTCAATAAAGACATCTCCCTTGAAAGGATCGCCTCCCTTTATGAAGAGGTATAAGGAAGGTATAAGATCAATATGTGAGAGTTGGATGGGGGTGCGAGTTGTAATGTGAAAGACAAATAAATATTTCAAATACACCAGCAGATATAGAACAGTTCTTAAGAAGTTTATTTGCAGATTGCATGAGGGAATAAAATGATGAAGTCAATAAAGAATATAAGAAGATTATTCAAGAAGATCAAAGTGGAGAGATGAAGACATAAAGGTATAAAAGGAATAAGTCTTGTTTGATTTGTGGTGAGAAATAAAAGGAATATCATTCAGCAGAGTAGTATTATTAAGGAGATCTAATAAAGGCAGCATATTGTTGTGAAGAAGAATAAATGTAATATTATTTCAGAGCAGAGCAGATTTGGTTGCAAGCAGATATTATCATGGATTAAAAAACAATGCAAATGTAAATAATTTAAAGCAGATTTAAAGTAGAAGTATATAAGAGCGATGAAGTAAATAAGAGCAGACTTAAAAGAGACACAGGAGCATATATGAAGGAAATATAAGTGGAAGAGATAAGGAGAATATAAGGAGAGAATAAATAAATAATTCAAGGAAATGAAGTAAATAATTATTATTACTTATCACAAGTAAAAACTGGAGAACAAATGTAATATAATACAAAATGATTTGTGAAGAAGAGTGTGTGAGATGTGAGAAGATTAAATAAGAAGACGAGTAGAAAAGAGAAGTGTGTGTAAAGATAAAAAAAAATTTAATTAAATAAAGATTAGTTTTAACCAAGAGTCACAAGAGTACAGTGAAGGGTTGTGTCTCATGATGAGAAAAGATATATAAGAGAAGTCATTCCATGAGATAAAGTATGTGTGAAAGTTTTATCATTCAAGAGTGAGTGAGGAACATATCTATTCTAAGAGATGCATCATTTCACTAGGTTATGCAGATATAAAAGATAATTGCAAGTAGAAGTGAGAAGTGTAAAATGTGAAGATAAATAAGAGGAAGGTGTGTGAGGAATAAGAGTTTATATCAGAATAACACTTGCAGATCAACAAATGAGAAGATAAAAGGAAGATCATTAAAGAAAGGTTGAAGGCAAATCTGTAAGAAGGATTCATGGAAGAGTTGTAAGAAGAGTTTATGGCAGAATTATAAGAAGAATATATGTAGATGTAAAAGAGATGTATGTGCAGAATAATTGAGGAAAATATAAAAGATCATTAAAGGCTATTTATATAGAAGATTTATTCTCAAGAAGATAAGATTTTATTGAAGAGGTTGGTGCCTCATATTGGAAAGGTTGGTGCCTACAAATTCTACAAGTGGGGATTGGTGTCTCCTGGGTTAGTGCTCACAAATTGAATTTGAGGGGATTGATGTCTCTTGTAGGTTGGTGCCTACAAAGATTGTAAAAGAGATTTATATAAAAAGCTTTATTTTTTTGTGGTTTTCTCTGGAAAAGGTCTCCACGTAAATCATGTGTTCTACTTGTGTTGTGTAATTGTTACATCTTATGTTGTTACTATGCAATTGATATGCTCATGGTATTAAGTTTGGAAAAGTAAAGATTGTTGTATATTGATTCACCCTCCTCTTAGTATAATTGTGTGCTCATTTGATTAAAGCTACAAATTTATAATGAAAGACTTAAATTAAAAAAAATATAAATTCAAACTTGAATTTAAATTCAAAGTTTTGAAGTTACCTTCATGATCTCTGTAGCTCTTTGTGCAGAAAGGTGGTCAAAGACTATGCTTGCAACCCTCTCTCCTTTAAGCTTCTTTGCACAAAGATGAGTCTAGCCATGCTTGAATCACAAACATTTGTTTTAAAGCAGTCAATGAACCAATAATGCTTTGCAACGTTAGGAAAATTGTTGCAAACCTTGTAACATCTAATCTTACCAACTCTTTCCCTTGGGTGTAATCTCTCATCAAATTAAGAACCCAAGGGTGATTGTAGATAAATTTTGTGATGCTCCTTGCATCATCTACAATTGGTGTCACCAAAGGTGTCTAACAAAGTGTTTAATGTTTGTCCTGGAGCAATCTCCTAGCTGCCATGACAACTTCCTCCAACAATAGAGATTTTTTTTGCATTTTTGACTTTGTTGGAGGCATCCACCGATTTCAAAAAAAATAACTTCACCTTTTGAAGCAATCAAAAAATTAAGGATGGTGTGGTTTTTCCCATCCATCCACCCATCTAAAAGAATGGTGCAACCATATTTTTTCCAATCTTTCTTTTGCTCTTCCACTACTTGCATTGCCCTTTCAGTTGCATTTCTGAGCAACCTACAAGTACTAAGTAAAATTAAGTACAAAATTTTAATTTTTTAACAAAAAATAGTTTAAATTCAACATAAATTAATTTAGATTAAAGAACATAAATTTAGCTCAAAATTTTGCATTTTTTTTTTTTAACTTATAAGCTTTTTTAGTGAGTTCTTCTATTTTGCCCCCCGTATCCATGTGGGTACTGTTTTAGTCTTGGTTCTTTGTTGGTTCTTCTTTGGGTTCTCCCAAGGTCCTTCTTGGGAACCCGGGGTGCCTAGGAAGGACCCTAGGTGAACTTGGGCCAAACCCAAGGGGACCCAAGGGTTCCCCCCCAAAAAGAAAGTAAATTTTTAAAACATCTTTTATGTAAGTTAACAAGAAATAGGTAGGTAATTGGTGTAGTAATAAGAAATGCCAGCTTTTTGGAGACATCAGGTATGGTTTTCTATTAAATGTATATGCATATATATGTATTTATGTATGTATATGTGTATGTATATATGTCTATGTATGTATTTATGTATGTATATGTGTATGTATATATGTATATATATGTATCTATGTATGTATATATGTTATATGTGTATATATATATACATACTTGATACATACATACATAAACAGGTAGGTAATTGGTGCAATAATAGGAAATGCCAACTTTTTGGAGACATTGGGTATGGTTTGCTATTAAATGTATATGCATATGTAAGTATTTATGTATGTATATGTGTATGTATGTATTTATATGTGTATGTATATATACATACATGATACACACATACATACACACATACATACATACATAAATACATACATATATCTATATATATTTTCTCGTATCCATACTAAAGAAAAAAATTGCCGTATCGCTGTACTTGTACTCGTACCCGTACCTGAACCGATAACTTAGCATAAAATTTAAATTAACTAACCTCCCACTCAAGTCTTTGCAAGAAGGTGCCTTGTAGCCTTTTCCTGCGATTGTGAATGTTGTAACCAAATTGTCCTAATAAGGACTACTCGACACATTGAAATGAATGTTATTGAAATACCAAAAATCAGCACATGCCATGTCGGCATGTTCATGCAGCTCCCCATAAATGAAAAATTCGGTGCATCCCAGAAAACTTGCGAGCACCCATGGGTCAAAACCCTAGTCGAGTTTTTACCAAAAATCACGGCATGTTTAGGGCAAAAACTGCCAAAAAATTGCGAGTTATTTGCCAAAACTTGGCCCAAAAAGATACAAAGCCCTCGATAAAGTTCATTTTTTTAACTTGTTTTTCAACGACGCGATTCCTCTTTTCCGCAATGTGACTGCATTTTGTGGTGGCATGGTTCCTTGTTTCCAAGCCGCAACTGCATTTTGTGGAGGCGTGATTTCTTTTTTCCAGACTGCAACTAGGTTTGTTCTAGGTCGAATTTGAACATATTACACTTGGATATGAATGAATTAATCATTATTCATTACACATTGTTTATAGAGTTTGTTAGTCTTTTCCAAATTAGAAGCCTGTAATAAAATGTGAAAAATGTATGGTTGAATTTGTGTAACTTGATTAGTGAGTATGGATTAGAAATGAAAAATGCATATGGGTTTCTCTTTTCTAATCCATACTCACTAATCAGGCCACACAAATAAAGGCTGCCCCCATGCTGAGTATATGTAAATTTACAAACACTCAGCATTGGGACAACCTTTATATGTTACAAACTTACAAACACTTAGCATAAAGTTGCTGTGTACTCCACAAGTTGATATCCTAGAACCCAAATTGAATCTGTGTTGAATTTAGGCCTGTTGTAGCAGTTTGGCCCATGTAGTCGAGTGATATAACTTAGATAGAGATTTGAAACCAATTTGTTCCTTGCTAAGCAATATAATCTTTATTTATAATTGCATATTAATTTGAAGGCCTTGTAACTTGTTCGGTCATAATAGTCTTTGAAAATCAATAATAAACTAAGATTCCTTAAGGCTTGATTAGTGAGTATGGATTAGAAAAGAAAAATGCATATGGGTTTCTCTTTTCTAATCTATGCTCACTAATTAGGCCACACAAATAAAGGTTGTCCCCATGCTGAGTGTTGATAGCCTTTATTTGTTACAAACTTACAAACACTCAGCATGGGGACAACCTTTATTTGTGTGGCCTGATTAGGGAGTATGGATTCGAAAAAAGAGGTTGATTTGTGTGGCCTGATTAGTGAGTATGGATTAGAAAAGAAAAATGCGTATGGGATTCTCTTCTCTAACCCATACTCACTAATCAGGCCACACAAATAAAGGCTGTCTGCATGCTGAGTATTTGTAAATTAACAAACACTCAGCATTGGGACAACCTTTATTTGTTACAAACTTACAACACTCAGCATATAAAGTTGCTGCATACTCCACAAGTTGATATCCTAGAATCCAAATTGAATGTGCTGAATTTAGATCTGTTGTAGCAGTTCTGCCTGTGTAGTTGAGTGATATAACTTAGATAGAGATCTGAAACCAATTTGTTCCTTGCTAAGCGATATAATCTTTATTTATGATTGCATATTAATTTGAAGGCCTTGTAACTTGTTCAGTCATAATAGTCTTTGAAAATTAATAATAAATTGTGTTTTCTTGAGGCCTGATTAGTGAGTATGGATTAGAAAAGAAAAATGCATACGGGTTTCTTTTTTCTAATCCATGCTCACTAATGAGGCCACACAAATAAAGGCTGTCCCCATGCTGAGTGTTTGCAAACACTTAGCATGGGGACAACCTTTATTTGCTACAAACTTACAAACACTCAGCATGGGAAATTTGCAAACACTTAGCATGGTGACAACCTTTATTTGTGTGGCCTGATTAGCGAGTATGGATTAGAAAAGAGAGGTTTATTTGTGTGGCTAGATTAGCGAGTATGGATTAGAAAAGAGAGGTTTATTTGTGTGGCCTGATTAGGATTAGAAAAGAAAAATGCATGGGTTTCTATTTTCTAATCCATACTCACTAATCAAGCCACACAAATAATGGTTGTCTCCATGCTGAGTGTTTGTAATTTACAAACACTTAGTATGGGGACAATCATGAAATCCATATGCATTTTTCTTTTCTAATACATACTCACTAACCAGGCCACACAAATAAAACTTGTCCTTTTCTAATCAGGAAACCTGCAAAACCACATAGTAAAGTATTAGTACGGATTACACCTTGATCAATCAAACTGAAACATATGGCAAGTGTTAGTAGACTTAGTACAACTACAAACACAAATTACAAAGTACAACTACAAACCAATGACATTTTTCAAACTAGTGCATTATAATGAGTCTTAATCAATAAAGAATTGCAAAAGACAAAGAATATAGATGACCTTGTTACTAATTTTTGATGTTGTCTCTTTTTTTCTAGGTTTCATTCATATTTTGCTAAAAGAATATGGCTTCTGCAAGTAAAAGAAGTGGTGGCAAACGAAGATATCCTTGCTGGAAACATGGAACACTACGTGTAGTGCGAGGAGAGGTTATTTGCATCCATTGCACTAGGTTTGTCAATGGTGGCATAGACTGACTTAACTGCCACCTTGCTCAAATCCCTTGTTGAGATCTTAGACCATGTGAAAATGCTATCGAAGAGGTTGAGAGGGAGGCAAAAACACTCCTTGCAGCATTTGAGCAAATGAAGGAAGATAAAAGGAGAACAATAGAGGCAATTGCAGCCCTAATCCCAAATTTCAGCTCTACAGGGTCACAGAGAAATATGGGGGGATCTTCTATTGGGCCATGAATACAAGGATTAGGAAGTGTGAGCAACTACAGTTCTAGCTTTTCTGTTTCACGTAATACTCTTGGTGCACAACTTTCATTGGAAGGTACTGCATGGAATAGAAAGTTGCAAAATGAGGCGAAGTTGGCATGTGTTAATTTTATGATCAGATGTAATGCACATAAAATTAATTCAAAATCAACACAATAACACAGCAGATACCCTGGGAAAACCCTCCACTTGAGGGAGAAAAACCCAGAAACAATATATCACTTATATATTGAATGTCAACACAAATTGTCTCCTTTACAAGAGGCCGATATGAAGGCCAAATATAAGCAGCACAATCTGATGTAATACAGATACAAACAGAAGTAATTCGCTGATTATAAATTCAGCCTTCAATGAATATAACAATCTGCTTTTCTACAAAATTCGCACCAAGAACATCGAACTATCTTGAACAATGAATGACAACACCTCTCTTAGTTGCAAAATACAGAATAATATATTTCTCCTTGAAGTCGATCTGCTGCTGCAGAATTACAATCTGCTATAAGTGCGAACTTCTCCTTGATATGCGAATTATAATGATTGAACTTTATCATCAAATGAGAGATCATCACCTTATATTTATACAAATCATTGTGTCTCTTCATGTAGGTCGGCCTCATAAGAAAATAGCAATAATTAAATAAATACAATTTGTTTAATGAGGTTGGACCTATTAAATTATTCACAATAATTAAATATTATAATATAGTGCCAAGTGAAGCGCCTCTTCACTTTAGTTATCTCAATAAAATAAATAGCCTAAAGGCTATATGCAATTTTATGTCTTCTCACGTGGCTGGAAGGATGAGCTTGAAGCTGCTATAACATCAACAACATGTGTGAGATTTTGGTACTACAATAATATTTCATTCAATGTTGCTTCTAGTCCTTATTGCGAACAGTTAGTCAATGCATTGATTGTGGCAGGTAAGGGGTTCAAGGCCCCAAGTAGTCATGAGTTGAGTGGGCCATTATTGCAGAATGAGGTCCAAACACATGCCGACTAGTGGAGGAACAAAAGAGAATTTGGGAAAAGAAAGGTTGCACCATTTTATTTGATGGGTAGACAGATGGCAGAAATAGGATACTCATCAACTTTCTAGTGGCTTCAGGGGGACAACTGGTATTTCTAAAATTAGTTGATGCCTCCAATGAAATAAAAAATGCAAATACCTTGTGCAACATGTTGGATGAGGTGGTGATGGAAGTGGGAGTTTAAAATGTCATTCAAATTGTGACCAACAATGTAGTTGCATATGTGGTAGCTGGTAAACTTCTACAGGTGAGGCATCCGACATTATTTTGGAGCCCTTGTGTTGCTCACTGTCTTGACTTGCTCCTTGAGGACATAGGGAAACTAAGTTGGATGAAGAATGTGGTTGAAGATGGAAGGAATATCATGAAGTTCATCTACAACCACATATGGGTTCTAAGTCTCATGAGAGAGCACACTAATGGTAAGGATCTCGTGCAATCAGGAGTCACACGCTTTGCTACCAATTTCCTCGCCTTGTAGAGTATTTTAGGTACATTGCCTAGCCTCAAGCGCATGTTTGCTAGTGAAAATGGTTGGAGAGTCCTTATTGTAGGAAGTTTGAAGAAGAGAAGGTCGTGAAGACCATTTTTGATGATAGATTTGCTAAAGTAATGGAGGAGATCATCAATGTAAGTTTTCAAACTTCGATTGATTATTTATTTTTTTATTTTCTAATATTACAAGTTGCTGATTTTGTTAAATGTTTTATATTTAATGTGTCAAAACCATTGGCTAGAGTTCTACAATTGGTGGATGGGGATCAAAACCCCATGGGGTATCTATATGAGGCCATGGATAAGGCCAAAGAGGCAATTCAATATTTGTATGGGTCAAACAAGACCAAATATGAACCCATATGGTGCATAATTGATTAAAAGTGGAACTGACAATTTCACCAACATATTCATGCTATTGCCTACTATTTGAACCCCAAGTTTTATTTCTCTTAATTTCAAAGAAGATGTAGAGGTTCTTGTTGGACTCAACACATGTATTGAGAGATTGGTTGATGATGATGACATTCAAGATCTCATGCTTGACAAGCTTCACAACTATAAGAAGGCCAAAGGGGCATTGTTTTCTTCCAATTTTTGTATTCGTAGGAGAGACACTTTACAACCAAGTAACAAATTCATGTGTTTAATATTATTTAACCTTTTATTTTAGTTTTTTAAGTTTATTAAAATCCTTACTAAGTTATAAATGGCAATTGTTATCCTTGTAGATTTGTGCTGGGAAGATTATGGTGCCACAACGCCTAATCTTTAAAAGCTTGCCATTTGCATTTTATCTCAGCCTTGTAGTGCTTCTGGTTGTGAGCACAATTGGAGTGTCTTTGAGGCCATTCACACAAAGAAGCATAATAGGCTGACTCAAAAGTGCTTGAATGACCTTGCCTATGTGCAGTACTGAAATATTCTGAGCCAAATTTTTCAACTATTTCAATTGCAAATTACAAACCAATGCACTCGTTAAGGTTAGCAGCTAAACCAAAACGATGCTGAAGCAACTCTAACCAGAATGTACACCAGGATCCCGATGTGGGCAAGGTGTGAGCATTGGTCAGAGGGTCTTAATCAAAATGCTTATGCAAGAACTCTAACCAAGAATGCGCCGGCGAACGACGAGCATGTGGTCAGAGGATCCCTACAATCTATTATACTGAAAGCACACTCAACACCAAGTATGTGCTACTCAATCCAATACGGAAATGAGGCAACCATATGGCGGAGATAATAGAAATTACAATGCTTGAAGGGAAATAAGATAGAATGCTGAAAGTAACTCGACACCCAGAATGTGCTTTCTAACCCAGCGTGGGAAAGGAGCTACCATAGGGCGGAGATGTAAGATATTACAAAACAACCTCAGAATGTAAAGTGAGCATTACAAATCAGAATTGAACAAGATTGAGAACTACTGCTAGTACTATTGCCAGTTTACAAAATGAAGCTCATTCGCCTACCAAGAGCATAGGAATTTGAAAGATTAGCACTACATCATATAAAGAACTCTCCTTGGCTTGATTAAAGATGCCAAATCAATAACTCTCTCAAGGACCAAAATAATAATTCTGATTTTTGCAAATCTGCACTTTTAAATTAAAAACCAGCAACACAGATCCCTAGCAATATGCTCATAACTCTCTCATTTCTCACCCAAATGATCTCAAATCTGATGCAACAGACCCTCAAAATGATGGCGCCTAACTTAGTAATAAGAAATGGCATCTAAAAATGGTTATTAATTACTGACACGAATCCCAAGGCACTCCAGAAAGTACGGCCTTCAAGGAATGACGAATTTGCATTATAAAATCATAAGCTTCGTATTAAAATCTGCAAATATTCATGAAGGGGCGCCCTTACCAATAAGATGCAATGACACAATACCCAGAATGAGATTATTTTTGTTTTCTGATTTATGAGTGAAACTACAGATTCAGCCCTGTTATCAGCAACTCCGGAAAATGACATAAAATGCAATAAACTGAACTTCTAATGGCAAAACAACACTACAATGCAAACCTTACTACCAAAAACACTCAAAATAAGCAAACCTCTCCACTAGGTGCTATCTCTCAAGCACGAAGTCGAGCCAAGGCTAGGAGGCATTCATTCCTCGAAGCAATCCAGCAACCATTTCGGCAGCATAACAATAGCATAGACCAAAGATGATGAAAAGAGACCCAAAGGCTTCCTTTTATAATTTGCCGTTGACCTTCTCGAAACCCTAACCTTCTTTTCAGAGTCAAACCCTAATCCTCCAAAAGATGGCGTCCCTTTCTTCAAAGCTTCAATTTGACTTCTTTTAATTAAATTCATCACTTTAATAATGGCATCCAACTTAAGGCTTTAATTCAACCTTAATAATTATAAAATAATCTCAATGATGGCGCCACCCTTAAAAGACCACTTTTTAAAACAACATTAAGTCAATAGACTAGGCCAAGGGGTAATATAACATTAAAATATAATGTTATTTAAGTGAAATGAACTTATCTCTCCGAAACTGCATCCCGAAGCCAAAATCTGAATAAACCAATTGAGTTGATTGAAGAGGAAAGTCAACTGCGTCGAGACGAAAAGGACCACTGCCAGAAATATAATTTACTAAAAAATAGTAAATTCCAGAAAGTGCTTAGAATGCCCAGAGAAACATATCATTGCGAAGCCCACAAAAAACCCAGAAGGAATCCGCAGATTGAACACCAATTCACGAGCAACCGCAACCCCCACACAAGAAACCCTAATCAAATCGTCCCAGCAGCCTACGGGTCTCCAAAATAGGCCAACGGTCATCAGAGAAGATCATGCTCGAGAAGGGGACATTACAAGTACAACCTTTGGTTGCATGAGAAGAAGGTACAAAGGTAGGGTTCACATGAAGCACTTGACCTTGATGACATTGATCCATACTTAGATTGGATTGCTGAGCATGATGAGGTTGATGTGGAACCATTGTTAAGTGATGATGAGTAAGTTGATTTGGAGAGGGAGGCAACTGAATGGGAAGCAAAAGTGGTAGCATATGAGGAGGTAGAAGGCGAGGTTGGTCAGCCAACAGAGGCAATTTCCTCACATACACAGCTTGATCCTATCACTATGGATGAAGCACTTGTTGAGGCTCCTATTGAGGATTTTGCACCTATACCATCTACTTCAATAAAACCCACACAACAACAACAACAAAAGCTTTTGAGTTTTAGTTGGAGAAGAAATTTATGATATACAATTTTCAATGATACCGAAATTTGAAGTTGATATGTATTTAGAAGTTGAACTTTTTTTTTGGACTATGATATTTATTAAACTCTAATTTTGATTTATATATGATGAAATCAGTAATATGTTCTACAATTTCAGTATATATGTGTTTTTGAAGAATATTTAAAAAAAGTTATGTATTTTCAAATGTTTGATAAATTTGCCAAATTATTGTTGAGTTTTTCCTCTAGTTTTTGCCGAGTTCCAAGTTTTTAAATTTTTTGGGTTTGTCAAGTTATTGCCGAGCTTGAGTTTTTCAACTATGCACCTCCCTATTCCACCCTGTAACCTCCAATGATGGTTGTGCTCCGGGTGTGTTTTTGGGCATAAAAAAATTGTGTGGCGTGTGTGAAGAGGTAGGTGCTGGCACTCTACTTGAAGTAGGGGAAGTGTAGGGCTTGGAGGCCGATGTGCCTCGAATGCATGGAGCATGAAGAGAACCCGCAATGTCAGGACATGTTTCCTCATCTGATTATATTTGCTAATGACCATGACCACTAGCTATGTGTTGGAATTTTAATTCGCACCTCTAGAATGCGGATTGGAAATGGACAGCTATGTGCAGTAACTTGCTCTTCAAATTAGGAGGGGAAGCTCCCTCTTTGTTGATGTTGCTCAAAAGAAAGTAAACTAAAACTAATTTGCCTATCTTTTTGGTTTAGCTAAGAGCACAAGGTTATAAAACTCAAATGTTGTAGCTGAGATTTTTTGTTTTGGAATTTCAACTACGGCTAAGCCTACTCTAATGACGTTTCTAACTTCTCAAGTAAACACAGAGCGAGAGAGTTAGAAATGGACAAGGAAGAATTTTCTGACAAAATACTTAAATAAACTCTTTTCCAGCACACATCTACTTACTTTCAATGCAAGCTGAAATAAAGATCATATAAGCATAACACAATAAACAAAAAATTGAACCTTGCTGACATCATGGAAATTGGGAAAGTTTATGTTTTTCTTTCATCCACTTTTGTGCAATCTTCTTGCTATATTTCTCTTTATGCATATCCCATATTCTTTCACATTCTTCCTTGGAGATAGTCACACTTTCAAGCCAAGGTGGAATTGAGAAGCATTTTTCCATCGTGTTTGGTTTCAGGCTACAAATCACTCTACCATCTACTGACTGAATCTCTCGAGTCGCTGGATTGTAATGCTTGATGCAAGCAAATATTGGCTTAATGTGGTGCAAGTCAGTCTCAACTATTTTGATGAAGTTGTGATAGAGAGCTGATTTGGTCTTGTACTCGAGGGGAGTATACTCCATTTTGAAAACCTTGAAGAATGAGTGTATTCAGAAAAGTTTTGAGCAACTTTCTAAAATTAGCTTGCTAATTTTTCTACTTCAAACAGACGAATTTTTCAAAATTTTTCTGAGATATGGGTTTTGTGCAGAATTTCGTTACAAGAAGACCCAAATCGCCTGTTTTTGAAAATTTTGAGTGTAGATTGAAAAAGCAGCAAACCCTAATTTCTTTAGATTTTCATGAAAAAAAGCTGGCACTTGGGTTTTGTTTAGAAGCACATTTTGGATGAGCCTAGTTGATCAGATGTTGAAAATATTGAAGATTGATTGAAAAAGCAGCAAACCCTAGAATTTGAAAATTTTCACAAAAAAGCTGGCATCTGGGTTTCTTTCAGAAGAATATTTTAGGAACCAAATGATCAAAACTTGAAAGTTCTGATGATTTCATGGACATGCAAGGAAAAAGCAGCTGCTGCAACTTGAAAAATTTCTTCAAAAATTGTTCAGAATGATGAGCTGAGATGACCCATATCATTGAAAATTGAAAAACTTGACCTCTTTCTTCAAAAATTTGATGTTCTGGATTAAAAATAAACATGTAAAAGCAAGCTCTTATGTTGCTGGTCTGAAAATTGATGAAGAACTTTTGAAAAATCAGCAAGCAATGGCTGTCAAATCTTGAAAAGAAAAACTTTTGTTTGCTGCCCCTCTCCAAGAAAATATGAAAAATGAATGGCAAAGGCATCTTAAATAAGTTTTAGGCTTGAGAAAATCTGTTTTCTTTTGCTTTCACTCCATGCAAACCCTAGCTTCAGCTTGTTCATTGAATTTGGATGTTTGTATTCTCCATGAAATTTTGAAATTTAGCTAAGGCATGACATCTTGGGTGCCCTTCTTGGCTGGAGGCGCCTATCTCTTCCAGACTTAGTCATTTTTCTTAGAATTTCAACTTTTCTTAATTTTGAAACCCTAGTTTGAATTTGATTTTCGGCTTCCAGATTGATCCTATCGATGAGCTGAATGACTCATTGTGGAGCTTGATCGAATTTGACGAGATTATCCTGGAGGCAACCTTGGCTAAAAACTTTATTTGATGCTTCAAAATCATGGGTGCCCATCTCCTTAGGGCGCCCAACTTTCCTAGTGTAGTCATTTTCATGCTCACCAAGTTCTTGCTTGTTTCCCTTGATTTTCTGATGAATTCTTGATTCCAGGAGCTAGATTGATCTGATTGAATGACTGTCACATTCATTGGAGAGCCTGACTGATTCTGAAGGGGGTCTCCTGGGAGTTGCATCTCCTGAAAGTTGAATTTCAGAGGTCAAAAGCTTGGGCGCCCCTGGCTAGTTGGGGTGCCCAACTCTCCCATAGTTAGAATATTTTCTATGTTTTTCACCTTGCTTTTGACTTTTGTGACTTTGCTCATGTTTCACCCTCTGTTCCACCTTCGATATCTGATGACTGCCAATTCTGATTGACGTGCTGATGGTTTCGTTGGAAAGCTTGATCAAATCTGAAGAAGTCATTCTGGAGGTGTCGACTGTAAATTCATCAATTTAGGCCCTCAAGTTTGGGCGCCTATCTCCTTTAGGGGCGCCCATTTCCTCTAGACTTAACCATTTTCATTTGATTTTCATTCTTCAAAGTTGCACCTTCATTTTATACCTTCAACTTGATCTGGATTTGCTGATGATTGACAAGTCTGATGATCTAACGAAGACATCCATTGCGAAGCTGAGAGAATTCTGAAGAGATTGAGCACATTTGCAAACCCTAACTAGTGGATTAGGTCCTCTAAAAGGTTGGGCGCCCTTGGGCCCTTGGGACGCCCAGAGTTCCTAGACTTAGAATATTTTCTGATATTTTCATGGTTTGCATTCTGCCTCTTGGTTGAAACTCCTTCGATCAATCCGTGATTCAAGTTGACTGGGTGATTTGATGACTGTGCTGTTGGACTCATTGTGGAGCTGAGGAGATTCTGATCAACATTGCCTGGGAGCACAAACCCTAATTCCACCATTTGATGCCCTGAAAAGTTGGGCGCCTACTCCTTCTGGGGCGCCCATTTCCTCTAGACTTAGCTTTTATTGTGCAAATTTCAACTTCTTCCTTTGTTTGTTGTGCTTGCCTTTGCCTTGCTTGCTGACGATAAATTTTTTTCTAAGGCACGAAAGTTTGGATGCCTAGACTGAGCTAGGGTGCCTGAAGTCTCCAGTGTTAGCCAAAATTTTGCATTTTTCAACTTTCACAACTTTCTTCTTCCATCTTCGTTCTATGTGCACGTCCAGTGTTTGAATGTTTGAATTTGACACCTGGCAGCTGACTGGGCTCCATTAATGGCTTCAAAGTTCCCAAAATGCTTTCTAAAATTACAAAAAAAGAAAAGAAAAATAGACCCACTAGGGCAGAACTGATCGTTTTGTGATTCTGACTACATCAGCCTGATGAGGAAGTATTTTTGATCAATCAAAATTAGTTTAAACCCTAACAGCCAAACTTTCTAATTTTAGAAAATTTTACCAGCATCTGTTTCGAAAGAAACCTTGAAAAACCTAGAAAAAGTTACTATTTTTGGAAAGTTTCTAAAAATAGCAATTTTCCTAAAAAGTAGGGATGAAAAATTGAGATCTGGGTTTTGTAGATTTGGTTGCTCTGAGCAGACCCAAATTGTTAGATTTTGAAAATTTGAAGATTTTGCCCCTCATGCAGGACATGCAAACCCCAATTTTGACCTTTTTGACAGTTTTGACAAGACTTTTACTTGTTTCTTCAAAATGCCTAAGTTTAGCAAAAAAAGTAATTTGGGGTACAACACTATGCTTGCTGCTATGGCTGACCTTGTGCTCTCCCTTTGTAATTTTTTGTCTTCAGCAACCGCAAGTAGGGCATTCATCTCTCTTTTTATTTCTTTTGTTGTCATAGGACAAGACCTGACATCACGATGAGTAATGCTTGCAAGATGGTATTTGAGGCGCTTTATGCCTCCATGATGTAGCTTGTCACATCAAATGCAAATAACCAATCCAGGCATCGGTCCTCGCCTGCATGACATACTTCCAAGTAGGGTCTCTAGCTCTTGCAGGATGAGTACCTAAAATCGGAGGTTGCATGGGAACCTATGTAATGTCCCCATTTTGGCCATACGCTCTTCTTTGACTGATAGCCTATTTCCGGAAATCCGTAGGTTGATCAAAAGTGAAATTAGGGTTTCCTTGCTTGGAGGTTTGTGGCATTTCTAGGTGTTTACTATTTATAGTAAATCCTATTTCTAGCAATGTGCAGTTGTTAGTCTTCAGGTCTTCATTTTCAGTTGGAGCAATTTTATGAGTTCAAGTTCTAGCTTCTAAAAGCTTTATTTTGGTGAATTTCTTAAATAAAGGCATTAATGTTATAATTTGCAGTTGACCCCTTAGCCTAGTAAATTAACTTCAAGTTGTTCTTAAAAGGTGGACTTGAAGGGGGACGCCTTCATAAAAGGAAGAATTAAATATTTATTAATGTCTTTTATGCCTTGGAAAGTGGACGCCATTTTGAGAAGGATTTATATTTTGGAAATTTGAAAAGTTCCTCCAGTGGCTTTTGGCGTGCCTTGAAGGGAAGTTGATGAATTTTATTCTTTTCTATAAAATTGAAACTTGCTCCAGCATTTGGTATCCATGAACTTTGCTAATGTTATGCTGTCGGAATGATAATTGAATTATTGCTTCGAGGAAAGCTTACCTCCAAGCCTCTTGTCCAATTTCGTGTTTGAAAGATAACACCTAGTTGGCCTTTTTGCTGCTTCTCAAATCAGACTAGCAGATTGAGTCAACAGTTGAAGATTTTGATGATATTTTCCAGTTTTGAAGTTGCTGATGCTGCCACAGCTGAAAGTCGATTTTGCATACAGCTTTGTGAGTGATTTTTGTTTCATTCTGGGTATTTTAGAATCTTATTTCTCTGCCTTGGGCGACCCCTTCTACCAATTTGCATATTTTATTTTAGAGTATTTGATTTTATCTTGCCAAATCGCCCTTCTCAAGGGCTGTACCATTCTTGGGAGCTTTGGAATTTGTGCAAGAATTATACACTGAGTTTTGAGGCTGTTTTGTGATATGAATATGGGCGCCTACCTCCTAGAAGGCTTCTGCAAAAGACATCACTCGATTCCGAGGTATTTTGAATGAGTTATGAATATTTTAGTGGGTTCACAGTTGCTGGTTCTTCATTCCAGTTTGCTGATTTTTCTTATCAGACTTTAGAAGTTCAGATTTTTGATTCATTATCAGCAATTAGAGAGATAATTATTTGTATGGGATCATCCAATACTCATGTGCTTTGAAGCTATTGTAATTTACATGTAATTTGCAACTCTCTTTCTTATTTGTAAGACTGTAAACAGTAGTACTGTTCTAGTCCCTATTTGCTGCAATTTATTTCTCATTTCTCACATTAAGTACCCTTGGATGGTTTACTGGCAGTGTGGATAATTGAATTTGTATCTCTCTTGTACCCACTCTCAAGTGGTGAATTCCCACTCTTAAGTGGATGCCCGCCGCAGCGGATGAATTAGATAGTTGAATCTTCATGGCTGGTTATCCGCTTGAGTTTACTTCCTATTTGTAATAATTACTCCGTCATATGTTAGCACCTCGCCCTCACTGGGATCTTGTGTGCACATTCTTGACGTTGAGTTTTATTTTCAGTTCAGTTGTATTCAATTTCTGTATCAAGTTGAATCTTAGGGATCCTCTGACCATATGCCCACCCCTCTTCCTTAAGTGGTTTTAGGGCGCATTCTTGGTTAGAGTTGGTTTGATAGAGGTTTTGATTGGAGCTAACGCTAATTAAGTTGGCCAAGTGTTGGTTTGTGTTGTGCAATTCAACGAAAAAATTGGTTAGCATATTTCAACCTATGGGGTGGAGCTTGAGATTGAACTTGAACCAAAAGCTTCTCTATTCGCCATTATATTGTGTAATTAACCTACACATACAAAGTTAAAGCACAACATATTAATTTTTTAATACAAAAAAAAAAGCTAAATTATACATAAAACATTAAAAATCAGTCTTAATTTGGTTTGAATCAATATAAATGAGTTTAAATCAGTAAAAATTTAATCTAATCTAAACATTCTAAATTTCAAAAAAAAAGATTAAAAAAAAAAAAACAAGCTAGCTATGAAAAGATAGTGAAAATAATGAAAAAATCAGAAAAAATTAACAAAAATAGTGATGAATCTTATTTCTTGGAATTTAAATGCAAAAATCCTACTTCTTTAGCATATGATGATTTGTTTTTTAATTTGGATGCAACATTTTGCAACCAAAATGAAGTAAAATGATTTAAACAAAAGGAAAAATGAAAAACCAAAAAGCTATCTATGCTTCAAATTTGGCTTTGAAATTCACCAAAAGATCCCTTTCAATCTTCTCTCGATGGCAAAATGTTGGAAATGGTGTGTTTGCTGTTGGGAAGGGTTTTTGTGCAGAGCAAAGCAAAATAAGAGTATTTTTTTTGTTATGAGGCCTTTTTTTGACGGGATGGCCTTTTGTTCTTGTGTCGGCAAGTTTTTTGCACCGACTTGCCAAGTTCTTGGTGAGTAAACATCATAAAAACTCGCGAGTGGTTTGACTCGGCGAGTTTTTGCCAACTTGCCAAGTTTTCAGAGAGTGCCAACTATGTAAATAACAATATACTCAATATTGTATTTCAAAAAATTATATAATTATAAAATATAAAATTTAAATTGGCCTATCCTAAGACTTAAATGATTATCTTGTTTAGATACGACTTCATAGTTCACAACAAAAGAATCAAAATATATATTGTATATATTCAAATATAATTAAAAAAACTTGAATTGTCGTTGCTATCAGCTTTGTCGACGCACTTAGGGCTTAGGAGTATTAGGCTATGGCGACAATACTTATGTCCTTGTTACCCAAAAAAAACTATCCTTGTTTGCATCCTTGTTTGGTGTGTTTGCAGCAAGAGAAAAGAAAATTGTTGAATGGTGTTTAGAAAATGTTCTGCTGCTCAAAAAATGAACATGCAATATTAGGTAAACATCATGTTTTAGTGTTTCTTTGTTGTTGAAAACTTGAAAAGTCAATAAAAAAATCAACCTATGCTTGGAATCACCATGGAATTGTTCTGGAAATGCCATGTTATAGACAAAATGACATGGGTTTGGCTGAAATTGGTCAGGTGCATAAAATGCCAAACCCTAGACGATTTTGTAGACATTTCTAGGTCGAATATGATTCTGGGGCGTTCTATACCCGAAATTGGTAGGTAAGTCTATTGATTAAGCAACTTAGAGTATTTTTAAATACTTGGAGGGGAAAGCAAAATAAATGAAAATAAAATAGAGGGCCCAAAGTAGGTGCTTATAAAAAAGAAGTCAAGGCTCACATCAAATCATCCTATTTGATCATATATGATTTTGCCATTTCATTATTCCTTCCATTTTGGAGATTCAAGCATTCAAGAACAAAAACCCTTGGTGATGAAGATGCAAAGGACAAAAACCCTCGTGGTTTTCAATAACAAGATTTGGGGAAAAAAACACTTGTATTCTTTAAAGTGATTCTACTAAGGATTGCATTTGGGCTTATTGATTGTGGTTGTTTGATTCATATTTGCAAGCAAATTGAGCCACATCATCAAATCAACATTTTTCGCCAAGTTTTCAAGTTACATGTTGCTACAATGATTTATTGAAGATTTCAGCTTTTGCATGGTTAAAATGATTTATATTTGTTTTTTGTGGGTATTCTAGGCCTTGGATCAGCTGTTTTGAGGTTTTCAGCCATTGTTGACATCATAGCAACAAAAATTGCTTGGGGAAAAAAATTGGCAAACCAAAAGTATAAATTTTTTTGAAAAAATTGAGAAAAATAAATAAAAAATCGGATTTGAAAGAAAACAAAAAAAATTGTAGAAAAAGAGACAAAAATTACTTTAAAAAAATAAATTTAAGGGCATTTCCATAGCATAGAGATATAGAGAGCAAATAAAATAGAGTTTAACCTATTAATCTAAGTTACCGATTTGTCCATATTAGACTCCGGATACGATACGATACGATACGGATTTGGGATTCGGATTCGATATGTGACAAATTCGGCCAGGATTCGAAAAATAGATTGCGGATACGTTTTGGATTCGTAGGTTGACTGCGGATGTAATGCCCCGTCTTGTAACCTAAGGAATGTTGCATTTGTCTATATAAGTGTAATATTTTTTTTTTTTTTTAAAGTGTTGGTATTAACTTTATTAGTTGCATACATTCTCTAAGTTACGCGACGTCACACTACTTGAGATTCCATAGACGACTTTAGTATTTAGCATTGCTTGTATTTAATTAACATAAACTTTAAAAAGTAAACATTGCATAACATTTGAATTCCATTCATGATAGTATAAAGTACAAATACGATTCTTATATTGCATTTGAAATAACATTACAATACTCATTCTTCAAATGAGGTAGATCAAATAATAGATTACAATTACATACTTCAAATGTTCACCTCATAAACAATTGAGGGATGTTTCAAATACAAGATTTCCAATGATACAATAGAGGAAGTACATATATATCCAAATACGAGTTCTCCATCCACGAAGCTCTCATTGCCATGATCATAAACTGGGGACCCAACGAAGTAAGGTGCACGTTCCACTCAACCATGTGGTACTTGTAGGTCCACCCCCCGTGTTAGGAGATAGTAATATGGTTCCCTAGACATAATCTACTAACCCTAGACACAAGTACATACTTAACTGATGGTTACATTGCTTCCAGATTAAGGATAATCAAACATACTAAGTTCACACGGTAAACTGTTATTTTAGGTGGAGTGTCATCACAATGTTGCATAGGTTACCCTGGTGTTTCTTCCTAGGTTCTCGCCCCCAACTTGGGTTACCCTGGTAACCTCTTACGAAACCCGGCCTCACATGCAAACTATTGCGGAATCGAATATCTTTTAAAGTAACAAGATATCGATTTGCCATTCCAGGCCTTCTCAACTTATACTCAAGACTAAATTAACTCTTGAGTCCATAAGCGAGGCATATTAATCTTATTAAAGATTTTAAGCTAACTAATGTTTTGTTTAAGTTTCCACTGACTTACTAACTCTTTGTAAGTTACCCTGGCACCACTTTGTGTGCCGGTCCTCACACAGAGCCACTCCCCTAAAGATAACATAAGGAATCTAAGTTTCCCTGACTAAGGCAAACAAGGTGTATAAAAATACAACATATAATTCTACACTTTTCATAACGAACATCAATGGCCATGTTCATAAAACTAGGTGTCAAACCACCATGCAAAACCATGTACACAACCTTAGTCAACACAAGAATTCTACTTAAACAATCACAACTCCCACGTTTTACAACTTGTCTGGAAGACTTGTACATCTAAAACATGCCCAAATTGCCCAATAAAAGAAACACAATTTAAAGCAAATAGAAACATTGGGAATCTACATTAGGATTTACTAAATCTAGTCAATCAAATATGATTTGCATGAAAACAAGTCAACTTGATTAAAATTCACTATCAAATAATCTAATTTTAACTTCCTCAATTTCACATAAAAATAAAGACTAAATTTTCTCTTTCATTCGTAATGTTTTAGAACTAATTAATCTCATACTTAACATGTATCCACATGCACTTGAATCTGTTATGTCCCCATTTTTGGCGAGCATCAGAGATCGTGAGATTGGCCTATCATGAGACCCTCGTAGGCTGACAGAGTGGTTAGAGGGTCGTTTCGGAGCTTGGCTCAGCGTCAGATTGGCAGTTTTGATCAATTGGCTTTCGTTTGGGCTTGATCGGAGACCTTTTTGCAGAATTGCTATTTTTAGCAGTTCCTGGCAGGCAGTGTGGGACCCCTGCTATTTTTTAGCAGTATGAGATTGGCAGCGTTCGGGATCATTTCAGTGTTCGTCAGCATCAGACGGAACAGTTATCGGATGTGTAACGAGGAAGATATTAATATTTAATTATATTAATTAAATATTAATTATTTAACGATTATAATGTAAAGTTATAATATTAAATTATAACTTAAGTGATTCCTTTTGAGGGGGCGCCCAACATTAAAAGGGGCCAGTTAACGATTAATTTAATATTAAAATATTTGACGGAGACTATTGAAAATAATAAAAGAATTAAAAGTCAATATTTTAATAAAACCCTATCTTTAAGGAAATTGCACTTTTCAGCATAAGAGTGGATTTGCCTTGGGTTTTGTGCATTATGACATTTTGAGAATCAGAAATTGATCAAGACTTCGTCAGAGAACGGAAGCCGTAGGGTTTCAGTCTCGATACATTGGAGAACGAGCCATCTCCAGTGGGAGCGATTCAGAGGATGTGAAATAACATCCGATTTATTGCCAGGCAGAGGAATTTCTTCATCCAGGAGGAATTACAGAGCATCACAGTCGATTCAAACACCAGAGGTTTATTTGTCACAGAGCTTCAGCATCTATTTACATACAGAAGACCTTCTATTCATCAAGGCGCCCATTTTTAGAGATAGGGAGGGTTATAGAAGAAGCCGTACAAATCATTTATTGCTGCTGTACCAGGGCCGTACTTCTTCAAGCTTCCAGATGATTAAAATTTCAGAGGATTCGTCAAGGTTTCAATTCAGAAGACATATATATATCAAAGTGCACTATATACCAGAGATAGGGCATTGATTTAAGAGGCCATACATTTAATACATTGCAGCAGACTGTACTCAGGCCGTACTTTACAGTATTCTGGCCGTACCATTCTTCTTGGGGCGTGTTCTTCAAGGAAGATCCAAACGCCTTTTATTTTGGGCTTCTATCATGAGCAGAGGAGGCGCCTAGGAATCTGGAAGCATCTGCAAACGCTGGACGGAGGGGGAAGGACATATTTGTTGCAGCCGTACCATTTCCATCAAAACATTTAATGTTGTATCAAAAATCAGGTTTTCAATAATCATTGCCTTTTACTTTGCATGTCATCAAATCTTTATTGTAATAGTTGCAGAAGAATAATTTATGGTCCAGATTCAGTATCTGTATTAGGGTTTGAGATTTATGAAGTGAAATCATTTTTCAAGCATTTATTTCATGTTTTCAAGATTAAAACGTACCATTTCATTAATTGTTCAAAACCCTTGAAAACGTTCAAAAACCCAAAACGTCAGAAAAGACACAAAAACTATCAGATTCAGAGTAGAGGGAAACTAGGGTTTCTACAGAATCATTACTTATTCATTTAAATTTTAAAACAAATAACTATATACAATTTTCTATGTAATATATATTATACATATACATATATATATTATTTTGTAAAAGTTATAAATAATAAAATTCGAATAACATATTATTCATAAATCTTTATTCACGAAATCCGAAGTTCTCTAAACACTGTTCATGCATTTTAAGTTAGGGTTTGGCCGAACTCGCAGCCGTGGGCATTTTCCTTAACAGTCGCCGCCCCTGCCCTGCCGCAGCGTCACAGCCATGGCCGTCGTGGGTGGGGCTGCCTCCGCAACCCTCCCCACAGGGCTCTGCCGTGGGCGGCTGAGTCGAGCGCTGCCCGTGAGGGTGGCGTTGGGCTCGACCCTCACTGCCGTCCCCCTGCGGGGTCGGCTGTGGGTAGCCCGCCCTGAGCGCTTCGGCTCTCAATTTTTTTTTTTAAATAAGAATTTCCTAAAATAAAAACAACAATATATTTATATAAAATAAAAAAAATCGTACGGCGATTTCACTAATTCCGTTTTTCTCAAATAAAATTCTCAAATTCGCCTGTACAGTAATTTTTCAATATTCTTATAAAGAATATAAGATTTTCACATTCCAATTTATATATGACAGTATATAAGTATAATATATATATATACATTTATATACAAATTCAACAGGGTTTTCCTATAAGGAAATTGAGAAATTTCTTTAGGGTTGTAATGGGGAAATTGAAAATATTTAACAATGTACAAAATTATTTTCTCATAAAAACCCCAATTCAACCACATAGGGTTTCAATTTCATTTTTGAAGTAAAAGATTTTCTTCACAATTTATTTACTCAAATATTTTCTACAGAGAGAAAGCTACAAAAGTTATAAGAAATCAACAAATCTTTACAGAGAGATTACAGTAAACAAATTTTTTTCCTCGAGAAAAACAAGGATTTTAACAAAGTAGAATTTCTTTTCACAGGCATTCTTATTAAAAGCAAACAAATTAAATACACAGGGAAATACCTGTTTTCCTGTAGCTTCAGAAACTTGTCTGGTGAAGAGTAGCTTTGCCTGTAGCTTCCAAAGCCCTTCCCGAACACAAAATCCCAAATTATGCCAAAATCTCAACCAAAGATCTTCCAGAAATATACAACAATTCACAAAGGCAAAAACAATTTTTAACAGAGCACTATTCTTTCATTTCCTGTGAAGAAAAGGTAATCCTCTGTTTTTTCCAAATCTTCGATAACATCCGAGAAAATTCTCAACAAGACACAATAAATTGACTGGTACACATGTCGAGAAGAAAATATCTTCTAACAACTTTTCGGTAAATCTTTCTTTCCTCTTTTTCAAGATTTGCATGCTTTTTAAATAATTTAAAATTTTCAAATTTCAAAATACAAATTTCCCTTTTTCCTTTATTTATTTTATTTATCTAACAATTAAAATGCCATTTCCCACATAACAACTAATTTTAAATTTAATTCTATTCACACAATTAAGATAACTTTAATTTAATTAATTAATTTATTTAATTAAATAATTTTAATCGCAATGATCAAATTACTTAACCAAACAAACTAATTAATTAATTAAATAAAATGTAAAACTTTATTTCCAACATTTAAAATTAATTTAAATCAACAGTAAATTAAAGAATAATAAACTATCATAAAATTGACAAAATTTTCCTTTCAAAACAATTAATCCAATCAAGGACAAACAAGACCACTAAAGACTCCAAACTAAACTGACGATGTACTGTGACTGGGCTTAATACTAGACTAGGATAAACCATGTTACTACCTTCCAATCAATATTTCCGTTGAGTCTTGACACGCTCAGACCTGAGTAACCAGGTGGAGTCGGCGTCATGTACCTGCAATCTTGCAACCAAATAAATGACATGCATATATATATATAATCCATTATACAAGCACACCGTGCAGAGAAAATCATGGAAATCACAGGGCACTCGCAAGCGAGTGATGCAACTCCGTTCTCCACACCAATACACGTCACATCAGACTGACAAATTAAATTACAGTTAATCTACCATAAACATATATATAGCAATAACATTTGAAAGAAATATTTACGCTATTACAAAGCATGTCAGAAATTAATTATCACCATACAATGTTTATCATATCACAAAACGAATCCACTGTCGCTCAAAGTCAGGGATCAAAATATCCAAACCAAAGTACCAAAGTCTAACAGTGTGAAAACATGCTAACAGAAAACACAAGCAAAATGGAGGGGTACTACAGCGGATTCAGCCAGGATACGGCGCGACGAATCCAAGGAGAATCGGCGACGTATTTTGACGTCAAAATGCCCAGTCCGCATAAAAACGTTCTTTTTTATCTTTTTTTATGATTTTTTTGACCAGATGTTGACTTCTAAATATTTTAATATTCATTGCAACCCTAATTTCGACCTCCAAACACACTAAATAGGTAAAAACAATCTCATTTAACAATTTGTGAATGAAAAATGAGTTTTTTTGCCTGCATTGCTGAACTTGCTCTCTTGCTTGCACAAGCTTGAATAGACTTGAAGGCTGATCGTTGGTTGTTCAAAGTTGATTGTTGTGCTATTCCTAAGCACTTGCAAGTGTCCGTTCGTTGCCAAGATTCAAGAAGATTGTAGAGCAAGATTTTTTCAAAAGAGGTAGGTTTCTTTGAAGTTTTTTGATTTTTTTCTTACATTTTTTTTAAGTTTAATAAATGAACTATTTTGTTTTGTTTTTATTGTTTTACTTCTGTTGATTGTTCTCATTCTTTTAAGTTTTTTAGTTTCAAATTTCAATACCAAAATTATTTCAATCTGTTGTGCCTTGGCCCTTAGGCATTACAATGGCATCTACTTCTAACTCAGGCCAATCTCGTTTCAAAATAAATGCAACCTCTCCCCTTTGGAAATATGTAGAAATGGTTCAACAATGTCCAGGTGGTGGAGTATTTATTTGGATTTGTAGTCATTGCAAAGTTCAATACACAAGCTCATACAGTCGAGTGAAAGCCCACTTGTGTAGGATCCTTGATATTGGCATCAAACCTTGTCCGGGATCTCCAGAAGGTGATGGCAAAGGCCTTCCAAATGACGTAGTGTTGAAATATACTGCTGAGCAAGAAAAAGCAGAGCAAAAAGCTGCTAGTCTTAAAACAAGCCATCCTTTGAGGAAAGGATCTCAATCCATGAAACCCTGTACACCACCTACTTATATTTCACCTACAGAAAGCCATCCATTTATGAACATCCCTCAAGAGAAAACCGTGCCCTCATCAAATAAAAGATCTAAGGGACCGTTGGAAGTTTCATTTCAGAATGAGGCAAGAGAGATTGCTGATCAAGACATAGCAAGATATGTCTATGCCAATGGATTGGCATTCAACGTTGTTCGTTCACCATATTGGCAAAAAATGGTGAAATCTATTAATGAGGTTGCAAAGGGGTATAAGGGCCCAGGTTTTGAGAAGGTGCGTTGCACCTTATTGGAGAAAGAGGTGAAACATGTAGCAAACTCTTTGAAGCCCATAAGGGATTCATGGATTGAAACAGGGGTGACCATCGTTTCTAATGGATGGAAAGATGCAAAAAATTGCCCATTGATCAATGCTATTGTCGTGTCCCCTAAAGGGGCAATGTTTTTGAGAGCAGTGGATTGTGAGGGACATGTGAAAGATGGTCCATTTATTGCTAACATCCTTTGCCAAGCTATTGAAGAAGTGGGCCATCAAAATCTTGTGCAAGTTGTAACCGACAATGCCAAAAATTGTAGGGCTGCTGGGTTATTGATTGAGGAGAAGTATCCACACATTTTTTGGACACCTTGTGCTGTCCACTCCCTCAATCTAATGCTACAAAAAATTGGATCCAAAATTGAGTGGATCAAACAGGTGTATGCTGAGGGCGAAGACATCCAGATGTTTGTCACCAACCACCATATGACACAAGGAATATTTAGACAATTCTCAAAATTGGAATTGTTGAAGGTAAGTTAATTCTCAATATTCTTAAATTTTTAGTTTTCTTTTAATTTTAAATTTTGATTTTGTAAATTTAAATTACATTTTAATTTTTATTTTGATTTCCAAATAGGTTGCAGAGACCCGTTTTGCCTCCAACACAATTGTGTTGAGACGACTTATAAAGGTTCGTGAGGCACTCTGTGCCATGGTAATCAGCCCTAATTGGGCCATATGGAGGCAATCTAGCAGTGAAAGGAAAAATAGGGTCAGGCAAAGGATCCTAGATGATTGTTGGTGGGATCGTGTTGAGTACCTGGTCAGTTTCACTGAGCCTATGCTGAGCATGATTCGTTACACAGACATGGATAAACCTTGTTTGGGAGAAATATATGATGGTATCGACTCAATGATTGAGAAGATGAAAACCATCATCAATGCAAAAGAGGAAGATCCTGATGAAAAGTTCTTCAAAGAGCTGCAGGAAATCATGGTTGATAGATGGAACAAAATGACCACTCCATTGCATCTTCTTGCTTTTGCATTGAGTCCCAAATATTAGTCTTGAGCTTCTTTCTGTTACATCAAGAGTTGCTCCATATAGGGATGTTGAAGTGGCTCAAGGGTACAAGGCAGCACTTCGGAGACTCTTCACTGATCGTGACCGACGTGATCAAGTGAGGGCTGAGTTCATGGCTTTTGCATGCTCCGGCAGAGTTGATCAGAATCTTGATGCTCTTCGAGACAAGTACAGGGTGGATGCTCATAGTTGGTGGTACTTCCATGGGCAAGAATACATGCACCTCCAACCAATTGCAATAAAAATCTTATCCCAAGTAAGTTTTATATTTTGTATTTTTAATTTTAATTTATAATTTTATATTAATTAATAATTTTGTTTAGTTAAATTTTGTAACTCTTAACTATTTAATTTGGTCTTGACTCTTAATAGGTTGCTAGTTCATCTTCTTCAGAGAGGAATTGGAGCACATACTCCTTCATCCACTCAATAAAACGCAATAGGCTACATTCAAAAAAGGCAGAGGACTTGGTGTATGTGCAGTCAAACTTGCGCCTCCTTACACACAAGCAAAGTTCCTACAAAGAAGGAGACACAAGGAGGTGGGATATTGAGCCAGAGCCGCTTGACTTGGATGCTTCCACACGTCACTTAGCTGCACTTGATATTGATGATGAGTATGAGCTTGAAGCAGCTATTGATCGTGAGAGTGGTAGTGTCAGTGCTACTTCTACTGCTAGTGGCAGTGCTTGTGCGAGTGCCACGAATGCTATTTGTAGCTCTACACAAAATGTAGCATCTAATAATGCTAGTTTGTTTGATAATGATGACCCATATGATTCAGATTGATCAATGATCAATAATGGCTGATTGTAAACGTTTGACATTTTATGTTTGAACTTTAATTTATAATTTTATGTCATGACATTCGAGTAATCACTAATATTTTAATATTTGACTTAGTGACTATGAAAGTGGTGATGTATTTTTGCTATGTTTTTAGACTATTAATATGGTGGTGTATTTTGAACTTAATTACTGCTGCGAATATGTATATATTTCTGATTTTTTATATGTTTTTTGTATTGCCGTACCCAAGCCGTACCCAACCCCAAATTTTTTTTTTTGCCGAATCCCGTACCGGATTCTCGTACCCGTACCCGAATCCAAAAAATGAATCGGTAACTTAGCTATTAATTGTAGAAAGTAGGATTTTGTTGTTTATTTTCATATTGCTTATTACATTGCATTGCACAAAGCATACTTCATAGTGCATAAATAATAACAAGATGGTTACAGTTGATAAAATTTCAATTACAATATGGTTTGTACAAAGTCAACCTATAAACTAAGTACAAAGTTCCAAAAATCAATCATAGCCAATGACTCTTGCTACTTCAAATAGAGCTATGCTAGAGGGCTACAGGTCCTGATGGTGAAGTTTTTAGTTTAGAGCCTCTCCTAAGTTGTTCCAAGTTGGCCTCTAGGATCTTAAAATCCTCAGGCTCAAGAAAGTCATTAGAAAAACAGTTTTCCTTTGCTGAGCAGACATCATAAATTCTATGAAAAAGGAAGCAATTGCAAAGTTCAACTTAATAGGTTCATACTTGTGATTTAACAGTACTTATAATTTCTAGAACAATGTCAAAGAGAACTATATGAAGAGTGTGAAAGGGAAATTGTATGACAAAGGAAGCAATTGCAAATTTCAACTTAATAGGTTTTGAATCAAATAGCTCAAGATAGAGTAATAGAAAATGCTTTTGAAACAAAATCTTGAATCTCAAAAGATCATAAATAATATTGAAATGTTTTTATTGATAACTTTTTAGCAGATCTATAAAAGAGTAAAAGAATATTTTTCCATTAGATAATAAAGAATTGCTAGTACAAAAGAAGAGAGCAACTATTTGAACCACAATTTTAGCTATTATTATTCAAGTAAATTTTCTTTGATTTTGCATATAAGTGGATGATGGAGTTAAAAACATTGATGGACTTTGAGTTGAGAATTTGAGAGATTATAGGTACAAGTTTCAATGGAAAATCAAAGCATGGGGAACATTCCCTTTCAATGGGACAGTTGCTGCTGAAATGTATCTGGATTTTTAAAGAGAAAATATATGAGGCTTGCTTCATGAGGGATTAAAATAAGCCCATAAAACTAGGGCATGACTTCTCTCAAGGCATGTATTAGTTTTCCTGATACATATTTAACATGCATGGAATGCTGCACTATATATATCTAAAGCATTCATGTAGTGCTATTGTACTCTTTGCAGGCCTCCTGAACCTCCATGTATACGACAATCCTAAATGGAATGTTGTTCTCGAACAAATGCAGGGCATGCATTTAAGTAGTGAGTTTCACCAATTAACAAAGCATTAAGTGTGTTGAATATTATATGAAATTTAAACATAACCAAAACAATCCTTCATTTTGATATAAAATAGTGCTACAGTTCATTTTTTCAGCACTACAAGCTGACTTTTATCTTTTTGATAGGAACCATTCTGCTTCCAACTCCACAATGTCTATATACTATTATGTATATACTTATGCTTCCCACTTGATTATACAATTGTTAGTACCCTACCTAGTTGTCATTAAAACTTGATGGCCTGTGTCAAATTGAAGCTCCAAATTATCACACATTGTTAGCATCGGAAAAAGAAATTTGTCCCAACCTAACCTTGATAGCTAAACAACCACCTTGGTATTATTGTTGATAATTGAAATGCTAAAATTCTTTTGAATAGTCAAGATCACAAGAATTCAAAGGAAACAAACGTCTTTAGGTTGATATCAAGCCAATAGAGTTTCGTTTCAGTTTATTCTAGCTTTCTATATTTACTTTTGGAAAGTACTCTTATAAGGTTCAGATATGTTAAAAAAATAAGATAGAAGCCTTACTTAGTATTTATGATATTGTTTACTATTTCCCACTAAATTGTGTCTTTGGATTTATATACATAGAGAGCATTACTATGAGCCTAAGGCAAATGACCGTAGTGTGAAATATAGAGAAAAAAGCAACACATCTCATAACTATTCCATGTTAATGTCCTTAACATCAAACATAGAAGTATATCAAATAATGTGTCTCTATTTTATTGTCCTTAACATCTATGAGAAATATATGTTGTACCCAAAACCAAATTTTTTGCTTCATCAAGGCATTTTGCATAAATTAGTCTTAACCTTGCTAAAATGATGTAAAATACAGTTTTGGGCAATATCAAGCATGGAGTTTTTGTCAATATTTTGTTAGTCAAAGTCAGTTTTATTGATCAGAACCTGAAGCAGAGACTCAGAATGGAGCTTTTCACAATGGAGGAACATCTCACGACGGCATTTCACATTACACACGGTCATTTCAGCGAATGAGACAGAGTTTTCAAAGGTTAAATTATGAAGATTTCTCAGAAAAAAGCAGAAAAGCGCAACTATAGCCCAGGGGCGCCCAACTTTTTGAAGGTTAAGATCTTGCTGAAAGTGTTCAAGCATCCAGTCAATCTCTTTAGAATTGGTCTGGCTATCCGATGAGCTATCCAGCGAAGCATTTCGAGATCTGCAACTCCGGAAAATAGCAACAGAAGTTGAAATCCTCAAAGTTCCAGATAGGAGAAATTTTGTCTTTTTCAGGCAAAAGCGCAACTATAGCCTGAGGGCGCCCATCTTAAAGAGGGGGTAGATTCTGGTATTTTAGGTGACTCATGCAGTTAATCTGTTCATGACTAGTCTGCCTATCCGGCGAGATATCAAACGTAGTCATCCGAGTCTCAGAGTTCTGACAGCAATTGTCTGAAGATCAGCTTATAATAGAGTTTTCACGTTTCTGAGCTTCTTCGTTGCTTTCCAGTGCAAGTATAGCTCAGGGGCGCTGGTTTAAAGGACCCTTCAGATGCTAGAATTTGCAGACGAAGTCTTCCTGACATCAGTTCTAATCTAGCCCAGCTCCGCGATGCATCATCCAGCTTGTCGATCCGACGTTTCAGGTGATCGTGGCAGAGGTTCTACCAAGCACGTAATTTCACGGGCGGACCAACAAACAATTTGTAGTGTATTTCTACAGTCTAGAGGTGCCTAGCCTTTAGGCCTGTCAGATGAGGTCGTTCGCGTTCGAAGTCTTCACGGCTTTTGAGCGTAATCATTTTATCTATCTGACGAGCCTAGCCGTTAGCCTTCGGGATTTGGCAATCGCTCGTACGTGCGAGGTCTTTGGTGGAATGCTGAAGAGTGAGGATATCTGGAAAATGGGTAAGTCTGGAGCGGTAATTTTAAATAAAATACGCACTGGAGTTTTTGAGGTCTTAAAAGCAGTTTTCTTGCTTCGTCACTTCTAAAGACTTCTCTTGTGGGCCCTTTTGGCTGTCCGTTAAAACAGATAGTGCCTGAATCGGGTCATCCCAGCTCCAGATATCAGAGGTCGAAGTAGGGTACTTGGATGAAAGCTCTACTTTCGTCAAAATGACACCAGTGCAACTGTGAGCCAGGGGCGCTTTTACTTTTGAGGCCCTTAATGAACTTTTCAAAGGTCATGCATATATCCGTTGGATGCAGAATGTTTCCAGTCATGCAGTGAGCTTCGTTTCCTATCAGCAGGGTTCACCGTTCACTGTCAGCAGAGGTTTGAAGTGTCAGATGGCAGTTTAGGAAAATGGTCTAGTCTGGAACCCGTAAAAGCAATTTAATCAGAGGCGCCTAATTTTTCAGGGGGTTAAACGGTGGATTTTGTAGTAGTGTCTCCCAGTAGACATTTCTTCCTTGTTCAACAGGCTTTCCGATGAATATCTCAGTTCAGTCTCAGCATCACACAATCACCCGGAAATCAGTGTTGAAGTTGGCCAGTCGTGACTGTGCAGTCATCTATTAAATAGGAAGTTAATAAAAAGTGGTATAACTTGAGCAAATGGACGCCTATGAGCTCAAGAGATGACTTTTCGGAATCAGTGAAGTCAAACGATGAATCTCAAAGCTTCATTCCGAATTGTCAACTGAAGTTCAAAATATTAAATATTTATTTTGCAATTTTATCATTAAAATGGCGATTTTCTATTTTCAGAGGTCTTCTATTTTCATCAGGGTTTTGAATTCTTGCAGTTACCAATTGGTGCGAATTTCTTCTTATTTAAAGTATCGCGCCTTCATTATTATTCACAGAGCTTTCAAGGAAATTCGATTTCATTAAGAGCAAATTCAATCTTAAGAGAAATTCGTGTTTTTCAAAAGTAAATTCATATTTTCAAAGGGAAATCGAATTTTGTTAATTTTCAAAGCAAATTCAAAGCAATTCGTATTTCTTCAAGAAGAGATAGGGGCGCGCATCTTCAAAGCAATTCATAACTTCAAAGGAATTCGCAATTCATAACTTCAAATCAATTCGCAAATTCCTCAATTCTCAAAGGCGTTTTCAATATCAATTCGCAATCCTTCAGAGATCAAAAGGCGAATTCTTAAATTCAAGATAAATTCGCATTTCTTCAAAAGAAATTCGAATTTCTCCAGAACAAAGGCGCAAATTTCAAGAGGAAAATTCGTGGTTTTTCAAACAAAGGCGAATTCTTCCAATTCAAAGGCAAAATCTTCATCAATTTCCAGAGGCGATTTTACCTAACTATTCTTTTTGCAGATTAAAGTTCACAATTGTCAGCAATTTGAAGAAGTCTAAGGTGATTTTCACAGAAAAAGAACATTCAAAAACGTCTTTTTCATCCTTTAATCTCAAATTTCTCTCAGAATACAATTTGCATGTTCCTGAAATTGGCGAATTCTACAAGTCTCAATATCTGGATCATTCTAATATAATTACCTCGAGTTAAAATCGTGCGTTTGATTTTTCACGAATTTTTAACTTCAGAACAATCGTTCTTGAGTTACTAATTTTCTCAAGTGAAAAATCTTTGTACAATCGAGTAGAAGTTGAATTTTCGCAAAATTGACATTCTGGGTTGTCTTAGAATCCTTTTCTGGACAAAACCCATATCTCAGATTTTTCGCTGAAAATAATTCTTCGAAAGTCTATTTTTAATTCTCGCAGGCTATTTTTAGCTTCCATAAATCTTGTCAGAATATAGTCAAGTTCACAGTCAACAGGCGAGTTTTTCAGAATGCAGTTCACTCAGCTCGAATACAGGACCAAAACAGTCCTTACTCATGATTTTCTCAGGTTGGTTGAGACAGACCTTCACAAAGTATTTGCTAGAGGCAGTGCTAGATCCGGTCAAGATCAGAAGTTCAATCATTCAAAATATTGAGCAGTCTGGTTTACTAGAGGCCGCTTCCATACCTATCTCCGTTCACTGTGTTGAATTTGTGATGGCTTGCATTAAGCATTACAATTCTACTACTCGTGAGATAGTGTCAGTTGACGTGGTCATTTGCAGCCTCAAGCCTTTGACATCGAAAGGAGTTTTATTCTCAACACCGATCAGTCTAGTTGTTTCTATGGAGGTGCTGTGCATTTATTGATGTGGACAAATGTCAGAAGAAGATGGCAGAAAGATGGTTAAAACAAGCAAAGAACAGATTGCCAAACAATGTGGGTCGTGGTGAATACAAGGATGAGTATGCGATTCTAATCACACTCCTGAATCGTGTCTCAGGTCAAGCACATGTGAATGTTTTCCAGCCTTGGATGTATTACATTATTGGTCACATCATTTCTGGGCAGGAGCATTATGACTGGGCATCCTTCATCAGCGATATTCTCCACAGGCAAATCACCGGTTTCATGGTTGCTCATGAGTTTCATATGTGTTCGTATCTCGTGTACTTGATCGCTTATCAGGGTCAGTTCCGAGGACTAAACACCGTGGGCATTCTCAGTGTTCAGAAAGTCTATCAGTATTATGATCAACTTGAGTTCACCAGAAATGAACGCCATTCGCTTGTTCATGAGCTTTTCCACTTATACAGCGAGAAACTTGGACCGGAGTTGCACGCTCGATCTCTCGGCAGCTTGCTAGGCAGCCATGGATGGATGGGCAGATTGGTTTATTCAGTTCCCAACATACACCTACATCCGAGTATACGGATTCACAGGAAATCCAGCTATGCTTCCACGTTATCCTTTGGATAAGACAATCTTTCAGGAGTTCCTAAGACAGATGCATGATGTTCATCGTCTTCTACGCCGCAGGCATAGACCATCTCTCAACTTTCCTTTTCAGTTTGGAATGTATTGGTGCAAGTCGGCAATTGATGCCAAGATTGCAGGGCAAGAACTTGAGAAATATCATCTTAAGTATCTTGTTGAAGCACGTGCCTATGATCTTTCGGGTCATTACACGCCTTTGCTGGAGGTACATATCACGAAGCCTTCTATGGAGGATTACCGGCAAATTGCAGATGACTTTGAGGTTCGCAGACATAGTTACGGCCGCTTCTCTCTCTCACAGATTTATGTTTTCTTGTCAGAAGATGTGGGAGGTGTATCAGATGATGAGGGAGAAGTTCTTCCTCAGTTTTTCAGAGAGCAGGTTGATACACAACCGTTGCCAACAGTTGATTGGTACGCCAAGGAATACACAACGGTCAAGGAGAGGTCAAGTAGAGTTATTCAGAACAGTATACTTTACCTCAACAGCAAGAAGACAAGGAGGTTAAGTGTGCCCAGAGCAGAGCCGCCAGTAGTGGTGAATCTTTTGCTACCTTCCTCGTCAAAACCTAAACAAAAGAAGAGGAGTAACCCTCCTAAGAAAGTACAAGCGCCAAATAATTCAAAGGGCAAGGCGCTTGCCACTGTTACACACACAGAGCCAGTTCAGAGGCCAGTTCAGAGGCCAGTTCAGAGTCCACCAGTACCTGAGGTTCAGCCTCGAGTTCCTACACCAGTTTCAGAACCGTCACCAGTCCCAATTCACATTGAATTGGATTTAGACTCTCCACCTCACAGTGGATCCTCTACACATTCACTCTCATCAGTACCTCTTGTCGCTAGTGCAGACCCTTCTAGTAGCATTAGCCGAGACCAATCTTGGATTGAAGCTCAGCTAGGAAGGAAGAGGAGGCAGCCATCCTATGTCCTTAATCATTCCGATTTTGACGACATTTATCAAGATGTGCTAGAAAAGAGGGTCAAGAACATGGTTCATGTAGAGAGAAACACTGATATGGAGATTGTCGTCGAGACTGCCGTACCTCCACAGGGAAAGAACTTGGCTGAGTTGGAATCTGAGGATTTTGAGGTTATCACAGTCAACCTTGGTCGTAGCACATGTCAGACTCGGGTTGACCTCCTACAGGTTGCTACAGACAGTGCCAGGGATAGAATACTGAAGGATGGAGAGGATAAGGCAGCCCTCAAGGCTGAAATCAGACAGCTTCGTCAGTACATTTCTAGCCTTGTACATAGACCCGATGCCATTAACACACTCCCGCCGATGCTTGAGCCTCCAGCAGAGCAAAGTCAACTTAATCATTTAGTTGCATATGGCAAGCGTTTGGATGAGTGGGAGGAGGAGTTCGTTGCTAAAGGCCGTGCTATGCTTACAGAGTTATATCAGTTGCGGTACAATGCACGAGAGCTTCGTATTCGTCTCCAGGATGAGGAGCGAGATATGGCAATTAATAAACCCAAGGATGAGATTATGATTGCTCACCTGAGTGTGGCTTATGATGCAGTCACAGATGCAGAAGACAGAGAGGCTATCTACTCTTGGAAAACACAATTGGTTTTCAGAGCAAAGATAGAAGAAACTTTGGCATCAGAATTGGCTGAGAGTAGAGAGCATGTCACTAGTGCACTCCGGTTTGTGAGGACTTTAGTATCTCGCTTACCGTGCCGGTATCAGATCGAGGGTGGTGCCTATGTTGAGCTTACCGATGTTCAGTCAGAGCTTCAGGCACTCATTCATACCATTTTCAGTGGGGACACCGTTGGCTGTAAGGTTACTTAGCTTACAGTCATGTCAGCATTGTTCGACGAGGCAACGAGGAGCAGAGGTGAACTTCAGTCTCAGATCACAGCTGGTGAGGATATGCTGCATCGACATAGCATTCTTCGACAGAGTCTCGTAGCTCTAGATAGTGATACAGTTAACAATCTCGTTGAGGGATTGGTTGCTCGAAATCACGACCAGTAGACTTCAGTTCTCACCTCTCAGGATAGACATTATACACTGGGGTTAACTTGGTGTTACCCTTTCAAGTTAACTGGTTGTCTCACCTCGTGCATATCTATTCTGAGATCATATTTACACACTTGGAGTTTCTTTTAGGGTTTTTCGTTAACTGATGATAGTCTTCCGGTTAACTTGCTTTCAATAAGGACGTGCATGCTCGCACAATAGTCAATTTTTAGATTAGATGTTTCGGTTAACTGATGGTAGCTTTCCAGTTAGCTGTATAGTTTTTACTTCATTAGGGTTTGGCAGCGAATCTTGCATGCATTGCAAGACTGTAGATGACTCAAGGTGATTTTAGGGTTCCCTACACCTTGATGTATATAAATAAAGAGCTTTTGCTCATTTGTAAATAACTTTTGCTTGAAAGAGAAATATATGCTGCGCCTACCTTGCCCTCAATATTGCTCTTTTGGTATTTTTTCATGTGTCTTCACTATTACGATTAATTGTTATGCCACATAGGGTTTCATGCAATTGTAATGGTGGATTCTTTCCATAGTTTAGATAAATCTGTTTGTGCATCTTTACCATTACGATCAATTGTTATGCCACATAGGGTTTCATGCAATTGTAATGATAAATCTGTTTTGTGAACTTTTACCGTTATGATCAAGTGTTATGCCACATATGGTTTCATAAGATTGTGATGATAAAACTGTTTTGTGAAGTCTTTACTATTATCATCAAGCGTTATGCCACATAGGGTTTCAGGAGATTATCATGGTAAATTCTTAAATTTGTTTTGTGCCTAATAAACTTGTTCAGATTGAGATAATAGTTGCGCCACCTTTCCTTCAAGTAGAGAATCTGAGCCCGTTTATCGTCTGATAGTCAAAACCTTGCTCCGTTTCCTCATGCTCTGTTTTCTTGAGGAAACTGGATAGAATTTAAGTTAATAAGTTTAGTTGTAGTTAGTAGATCTGCAAAACCAGAAAAGCTCAGCTGCAACGTATTAGTTTTCGAGGAAGCCTTGTACCTCTACAGCTGAAACAGAAAGACAGGAATTAGTTTAGTTTATTTTCCTTTGCAAGTACTTTTGTCAAGTACAACGAGGGAGCTTCCCCTCCTAATTTGAAGAGCACTCATTGCGTAGTGTGCATAGCTGTCCGTACCAACTCTTACTCCAGAGGTGCTAGTTGTTACGCCAAGAATATATATCCATTCAAGGTCACCTACCTGTGATTTGCTTTAGCAACCTGTGATCTAGCAAATCTTTGATGGTGAGCCACGTCCTAGCGGCCAACACTCAGTTTTGTGCTAAAATTCAATGAAAAAACCTAATTAAATAGCGATTTCATGCAGTTAGGGTTTCACAATGGGTTGTTTGGGCAATTTTTTCTCGATTTTTATGCAATATAAACCCTTAAAAATCATTGAACATTGTTGAAAATCATGGCTGATTAAATCAGGGTTTTTTGGGGAAAAAATTGTTTTGACTAAAGATTTTTTAAAAAAATCGGGATTTTGGGGATTTTCTGAGGATTTGTGCTTCTATGGTTGACATTATTTTTAGCCCTTGAAGAGGATGTTTACTTTTGTAAGTCGAATCAGTCCTAGGGATTTCTGTATTTTGTAGAGTTTTGGAGTTCTTAGCATTGGTGTAGGAGTTTCCAAGCATCTACCCTTGTTCCAACAATCACTGCACCAGTTGGAAGTCACCATTCAATCCTAGCACTAGTCATACAACAGTTATTTGCTCAAATCTGCAGTTAGTACAATCTAATTTCACATTATTCAGGTTGCCATACACAACCACCTTTCTGAAATTCATTGATTGGGTTCACATATAGCCGCATGGAGTTGGATCTCCTTATTTGTAAGTGAAATTACATCATTTTGTGTTGGCATTTGAGCTGATCATAAGTTGTTTCAGTACCTAGACATTGTTGTTGTCTATAGCAACCCTTGCTGCTGTTATACTCATTTATTCCTGTTGTACCTTGTTAACCATTGAAGGTTTCTGCTGATACAATATCATTTATATTAATTGTGAGGTTGCATACAAGGGTTACATATTTATATCAGCTAATAATTGTTTATATCTTCTGTGTACTTGTTTAATTTGCACTTGAGGGTCTCTAGAAACATAAATCAACATTGTGGGATGTTTTTTCTGTTTGGGAATTACACATTTGGTTGACAAGGGTTCACAACGATTATATTTTGTTGACCAGTATTAGTTTCAGTCATATTTTGGCATATACAATTGTGCATTGGTATTTTTTTATCATTTTAGTTTGCACATTGTTTGAGATTTCATCTGTTTCGTAAGGTTGGCCAATTGGGGACAGTACAATGTCCCCACATTCTAGGTACAGCCCTGTTTTGTAAACACATTTTTCAGGACGATGCATCCTTGTGGAACATTTCCAAAAACCATTTAAGGAGTTTGCATTTTTCGCTTGGAATGACAACCAACATGGTAGGATTGATACACTTGAGAACTTGTTTATTTTTTGTGCATTCATTGACTGCTGATCACATGCCAGAAATCATGAAGAAACTGAACTGGGAAGCCTACCAGAACATGGTGTTTTATCTCGGAATCAGATTTTGGAGCTTTGTTCCTGTGATGAGAGATGCCAAATTTACTGTGTTATGCATTCAGGAAGCAGAAGTAAAGTTGTCTCCTTCTGTACATTAGGTTTTTCGAGAACATGCTGAAAATATTCTGTTGCAGCATTGCTTTTGCATCTGTATAGTTGCAGCAAGAAGTTAATAGTATGCCTCTCCATGCAGCTACTGATTTTTGATGTTAGTATGCCTCTCCTTGCTGTTGGAGACTAGAAACTTGGCTGTTCAGAACTTATTCCTCCTTTCCTGTCATTGGGGTGAAATAAGAATCTTGAATTTTGTATCACTGCTTCTGAAAGGAGATTCCTTTTTTCTGATGGAAAATGGTTTAAAAATTCCTCTCATTCCTCCAGTCATTTCTTTAAATTCATTTTCTATAGAATGTTGCTAACGTTGCTTAGTAATTATAAAGCTCCTGATCTGAAGAAACAAAACAAGGATGCAGAATTTTTACAACACATATTGGTTCATCCCATTTAAAAACAAAATGGAAGGTTCTTAGGAATTTATCTGTTTACAAAAACTTGGCCATCTTGGCACACTGGGATTGTTTTACAACACATATGGGTACCTCCCATTTTACTAACTTTTGGAAGAATTTGTTTGTTTACAAAAACTTGGGCTTCCTAGCAACCTATGTATCAAAAGATATGTCACCCACACAGGCAACTTAGGTTTCTCACCTGCATTTACAAATGAGGAAAATAATATCCAGTGGATCCAGTCTTTGTTATCTCATTGATTGTGTGCAAAGGAAAGATGTTACAAACTAAATTCTTGATAATATTTTGATATATAACATAATATTGCCTTATGTTTTCACCCTTTTGCATTGAACCCAATTATGTACAAAGTAGTGTTATTGCATATGTTAATAAATATCAAGCTAGCAGTCTCTCCACATGCTATGGGTTTTTGTTGATGTATTTGATCCTAGTAATCATTTTAGTATGTTGCTTCTAGGGTATAAAATTAATACTAATATAGATAAATGGTGTTTAAATTACTCAGAAAACTTACAGCAATGCATTTGTATCTCTAATTGGAATGCTTATCTTCAATTTTGAAACTTAGTATTTTAATCTTCATTTTTTTTGAGTTCCTATAATCTGCTTCCATGTAAAACATAATATTTTATCATATTGGCTTCAATTTTTACTGTCCTGAATTTGGTGCGTCTGATCTTCAGGCACTTTCTTCAGGTCTTGATGACTACCCACGTGCTTCACATCCCAGTGAAGATGAACGGCATGTGGATTTAAGGTGTTGGATGTCTCTTGCAGCCGAATCTATGCATCTAATTTCCAGGCTACTTGGTTTGACAAGCAATGTGAGCAGCATTTTTGTCTGCACAGGTTGTGATATTTTCCATTTAATCTGGAAAGTTTTAAATTTGGCTGCTTCTTTGACTTGCATCTTTCATTGATTGTACAGAAGTATTATCCAACTGCAAAGCAGCTTTCTGATCTCAATCTTCTGAATGATGTAAGAAATTTTTTTCTTTGTGTTTTTCTTCTGCAAAATGTATAAGCCTATGAATGAATACTTCTGAGCATTAATCAGAATAAACCCAATCAAACCTTATCTATGCTTAATATATTCCACATGTTCCATGTGTATGTAGACCACTTATCTTCTGAAAGTAAAGCTTACTATTTCTGGTATTGTAATTGTAGTAGTTTGTATCCCCTAAAGGAAAAGAGACAGCAATTGGATTCTTCTAATAATCGTGGCCTATATTGTAGAGTATTTGGCTCAATATGACTGAAATAAAATGATGTATGGAAGAATGACAGATTTCCTAGAAAGTACATTTATAGAATATATATATTTTTTTCTTAGTAAAAAAGAATAAAAAGAGGATAACAGTACACCAGCTATAGATAGAAAAGAAATCAACCAAAGCTGATGAGTTGCCATCTGGCAATCAGCATCAGGGTTTCCAACCAATAGATAGGCCTGCAAATAAGGCATTTGCAGCCTCATATTTATGGATAAAATAAGATTTTGCTAATGAAATTTAGTTTTGAATGCCTTTGAGAAAAGAGCTTTATGTTAATTCTCATGGCTGTTTACAAAAGCATCTGCATACATAACAGCCAGATCATCACTTGTTTATCATATAAAAAGCATCTGATTCATCTTCCGATCAGGCTGAGCCAATGCAATATAGGAGGGGACCAGCTGCCTGAAACTATGTGTTAAAAAATTGAAACTTCTAGTTACCTCCACATTATCACACTTACATTGGAAGTTCCTTGATGTATGGCAGGATAAAAAAGAATCCCAAAATGTATATTGGGACGTGAGATTTAATCAACAAAAGCCTCTCTGGCTGACCAAAATGGGACTTACAATCTGCCATGTCAGATAGAGGGGAAATATTTTTTGTCTCCAGCCAATCTTCTCATTCTTCTGCTGTGTCTCAAACAAATTCTCCTCTGCATCATCATTTATATCCATCATAAACTTCGACTGATCAAATTTGATTTTTGACCATGATTAATGAAATAATTTACATGGCTTTTTTTGTAGCTTAGAATTTGGAGTGGTCAAAGGCAATACCTACTCCCATATCAGAACTAGGAAAGAGGAACTGGTGCAGGCAACAATGGTTTCTAACCCAATGATAGGTGCGACCTTGTGGACATTAGAGTACATTATGTATTGTCTATAATCTCTCTCAATAGTAGATAAGTTCTCTCTATGATCCATTTGCCACTACTGTAGGCTGCCTTAGCATCCTTGTATTTTCATCCCCACTCTTGTGCTCATCCACCATCTTTTTCATCCAGGCATTCTACAATAGAGGTCCAAGGCTCTCATCTATGTTTTTTTTTCTCAAGAAAAATGTTGTCCATGCTCAACAACTTCTATTGCTGTATACTTAAATTTGTTGTTCTGCACAAAGACTAGCCTATTGCCTTTGTCATTTAGGAATCAAAAATGGCATGAATCCACCTCATGATGTTGATGATATTTGGATAGGAGGATTACTTATCACCTATGGACATCATTAGAATCATAGATTACAAACTTGGTGAGTACTTGTGAGTGAAAACCTAGAGCAAGAAACTTGTGATTGAACAGAAATAGACCTATCTTGAGGAGAGTGGAAAAGCTTGTGGCTATACATAGTTGCTTTTTTTTTCATGGATTGCAACACAATTACATACAAGGAGAGTCTAGCAACATGATGGGATGTAGGTCCAAAGGAGCTGGTGTAGATTGGTGAGAATCATGATGTACAAGGAGGGTTGATTGGTGTCCATTTGGAAGAGTTTTAGCTAGATGGTTCCAGCAGTTCTAGTGATGATAAATTTTCCATAGTGTTTGTGAAGGATGCTTAGGCCACCAAAGAATTGGCCCATTGTGCTTGAATGTAGTCATAAAATTCAATATAATAATGATTGATATTTGGAAATTTCAATGCATTGTTGGTTTCATACATTACAAACTCGTTGACTAGTTGTGAGCAAAAATCTAAAATGAGATACTTGCGATTGTCATGACCCGGCTAGAGCAATTTTCAGTGAGTTTGTGGTACAGACTTGACATGAGTACTTGTCAACTATGCCATATGGACTCACCAGACATGGTTTGCTGGTATGTGGCAGAAAAACACCAAAAAATGCAGGAAGTATGCTACAAATCTGTGAATTTTTGGTCTTTATAAACAAATTCACCCTTGTGAGTTCCTCACACATGAGCAAATTTGAAGCAGATTTGAGGAGTGAATTTGTGCAATTTTGTGATCCTAGGTCATAATTGTTTTTCTTTCTCTTTTTTTTGCAAGCATGGTAGAGTGTAATATCTTTCCAAAATGTTAGATTTAGGTTTCCAAACATGTTTTGAATGGATTGAATTTTATTTGCATAAATATCAATGCTGATTTTAGCCATTGTTTATGAGCAAAAATGCAGATTTTTTTCTAGGTAAGGTTTAGGGTTTAAAGAAAGTGTTAGTTTGCTTAAATTATTTCATGCTATTGTTATTCCATTATGTGTGCAATGCATTTTTATTTTTTTATGTTAATTTTATTCTATGTTTTGGCCCTTTTGGGTTCAAATAACCTTTAATTTTTTTTCTTTGTAGTTAAATATTTTTTGTTTCATATATATATGATTTTATGAATGTTAGGTTAGAATAAAATAGCATCAACATTAAGAAGTGGATGCCACTTGGAAACATGACACACCTAGACCATTTCTAGGTAGTGTTATTTGCAACTTTTGTAGAAGAAGGTTCATGAAGGCATCAATTTCTGAAGTACCATTGTGCATGCATTCCTTTCTATGATGTCAAAGCATGTCCTAATGCCATTGATGAGGCACAACAGGAGATGTAGGTAGCCCTTGCAATAGTGGACTAGAAGAAACTAGGGAGGGGGAGTGAAAACATAGCCATGGTAACAAACATTAATACCAGCTTGCTTGTAGAAACATAGGTGGATATGACAGATTGTGGGCTCTAGTCATGGTGCATGTTGGGATTTATATTTGTTGGAATATTGTCATTGATGTCAAAATGAATGAACAAAATTGTTGTCATTGATGTCAAAGGGTGAAAGAAGAATATGGTTATGAATCAAGGCAGATTTAAGACATGCTGTAATGAATCAAGGCCGACTCATCTATAGGCAATAAAGAATATGGACGATTGGGATGAAGTTTGTGTGAGCCGACTTCCTTATAGAGAAACATATGGGCTGACTAGAGACATTCAAATGGAATCATATTAATGATTAGGGAGCAGTGTTTAAGAGGAGATGAAATGATTATTTAAGATATGATTTTGTGAATTAGCAAGGCTGACCTGAATGATTCTGTATTGGCCGACCTCCTTCCAAGTCATTTAAAATTAAAATTACATTAATGTTTTTCTTGGCTGACTTCCCTTTTGGTGCTTATGCAAACAACACACATATATGTAAGATCAAATCGCCCAAGTATGTGTGTGTTAAGAACTGTGATTATCATCATATTAGGAGCAGCGATTATAAGTGAAGCAAGGAGCAGTGATTACAATGTAATGAGAGCAATGATTACTATATTCCTTTATAGCAGCAATTGCCTTTGGACAACAATGCATAATGAACAGCAATTAACGATTATTAAGGCAGAAATTATGATTGTTTAAAGACAGTGATTGTATTTCATAAGGGTGATTATACATTAGTTGCAAAAAGCAGCAATCTCTTTATAAAAGGTGGTGACTTCTCAAAGGGTTATCTCTTTTCAAAGAGATGCCACTTTTCATGAAGGCATGAAGACATAAGATGTGAGTGTGGAATGAGAAGAGTGTGTGAAATAAAAATCATATCATATATTCACAAGCAGATTTAAAGTAGTACATAAGAGAGATGAAGTAAATAAGAGCAGACTTAAAGATCTATGAGCAGATTTAAAAGAGACATAGTAGCATATATGAAGGAAATATAAGTGGAAGAGATAAGGAGAATATAAGGAGAGAATAAATAAAATATAATTTGAAGAGAAGCAGATTTAAAGCAGTAAATTAATGAAAAATCAGTCATAAATGTGCAGATTTCTGATATGCAGAAATCTAAAAGTGATATATGCAGATTTGAATAGAAGATTATATGCAGATTTAAAAAAGGAATAAAAGCAATGCAATGAAGAGTATTAGAATTTAAGCAGATCGAGAGCATAAATGGAGATATATCAATAAAGAAGAGTGGAGCAATAGATGATATATAAATAAAGAAGAACGAGTGAGTGAAGAAAAGAATAATGAAGTGAAGTGATGGAATAAATAGAATATATATGAAGATCATTCAGGGAGGAAGAAAGTTATTGAATAAATACTATGGAGTAAATGGAGTGAATCAATAATGGAGTATATATGAGTGAGTACGAGAGTTATGAAGGATATGTATGTAGAATATGCAAGCATGTGTGATCAAGATATTCATCATCCATTGAAGAATTTGAAGATTGGTGCCTATCAAAGAAGAGATTGGTGTCTCTTATTGAGTTGGTGCTTAGCTATGGGGATTGGTGTCTCTAGTGTGTTGGTGCCTACAAATTCTACAGGTGGGTATCAATGTCTCTAGTGGGTTGGAGCTCACAAATTGTATAAGGGGTTTGGTGACTCTTGTAGGTTGGTGCCTACAAAGATTGTAAAATAGATTTATATAAAAAACATTATTTTGCAGTGGTTTTCTCCTATAAGGGTTTCCATGTAAGTCTTGGTGTTCTTATGTTCTTAATTGTCAAGATCTTGCATGGTTATTATTGTTATGATTGATTAAGTTTAAATTGGCAAAAGTTTGTATTATACTGATTCACTCCCCCACTCTTAGTATAATCACGTGCTCATCAATATTACATCTTATTATAGTGTATAGGTGAGATTGAATAATAAATAAATGTTAGTAGTTAAATAATTAAAGTTAGAAAAATTCGTTTGTTGGAAAGTTTTTTTCCCATAGGTGAGTTAGTTTGTTTTGCATGGGAATATAATGGCTTTATGCAGCCATATTATAATGTAATGAAATTATCAGATTGAGTGAATGTATCCTGAATGCATAATATAGTCTTTAATATTTCCATTACTCTGTCTGTAATCATATAAAATGATTGAACAAAAAATCAATTGTGTGACTAGGGGAGTTAGATTTTACTATGTAAGTTGAAGGTTCGTGCTTCTAAGTTGGAAACTTCATTGTGTTTAATGACAAAATTGATCATTAATGTGAGGGTTACAAGTTCAATACTAACCTCTTTTACTATGGATGGCAAAACAATCTTTGTGTTTTATTTGTAATAATGAGTTGTGAGGATTTTCTTTTGTGTTAAGAAAAGGAGAAATAAGTAGGACGTTTTGTTGAATTTGCATGCTTTGAAGTGATAAGATTAATTTTGTCTAGATGGAAAAATCATATATTATTTCTAATTTTGACAGGCATGAATTTCATACATAGTAAATTAAGGTGCAATTGGTTTTAATAGAAAAAGATCTTTGGGACATTACTAGTGAAATTATTAAAAAACCACTAGAAGCAGATGAAGTTGTAAAATGGATCACAGAAGATTGCAAAGCCATAACATTGATTGGTCTTGGATTATCTGATGTGTATTTGCATCATATTGATCTAAACAAAACATCAAAGCAAATTTGAGAGGGTCTTAATTCTTTATTTGGTTCATAGGCTGCAAACGCTAAGATGCCCATTAAACAAAATTTTTTTAGCTTAAAGATGAAAGAGGGTAATAGTATTGTTCATCATATTAGTACATTTCTTTCTCTTAATTAACTTGCTGGCATAAAATCTACAATTGATGATAATGATGCCAAAGCTATTTGATTAAGTAGTATGCTTTCAAGCTTTGAAAATATTGTATGTATTTTAAACAAATTGAGTCCAAGCTTAGAAAATGAGATATCTTCCTTGATTGATGAAGAGAAAAGAGTCACTAAAAATCATTCAATTGCTGAAGAAATTGCTTTATTTGTAAAGAATTCTAGAAATTCAACATGCAAGAATAACAATTTCAAATGCTTCTATTGTAATCAAAGAGGACACATTCTCCTAAATTGTGTTCAATGTGCTAGGGATCTTATTGATGTCATGTTAAAAAAGAAATAATGCTTTGACTACTACTTAAATTGAGGGAGAAGTGTTTTTTGCAATACATGATCGAGACTCCTCATGATGACAATGACGATGAATATCTTTTGAATTAAATAGGTCCAATTAGAGGTTGGAAGCATTGGAGGTTGAAGGATTTTTATCATCCTGAGCTAGCTTCTCACTCAAAGATGATACTTTGCATGAGCACCTATTTCATTTTGAGTCCCTTCATGAGCAAGGGGGGCATGGTAGTTGTTTTTGGTTTGTGAATAAGTAAGTCTCAATCCACAAAAAAAGGTGTGTTACTGTGGGTTGTTGAGTAAGTCATGATTCACATTTGGTTGGTGTATTTTCCTATGGATAATTGAGTTTATCTCGATTCACAAGAGCAGTGGTGTACTTGTGAATAATTGAGTATGTCTTAATTCATAGGTATTTTGAGGATTTGCATGTTTTGACAGTGAGGACATCCATTGATGAGTTCATTTTGGTGTGTCTTGGGTGAGCGATGAGATTTGGTGGAGATTCTTCATCGAGTTTCCAGATGGGCTGCTATGTCTAGTCCATGCAGTGTTCTGTCCTTTGTTCAGATTGATGTAATAATGGGTGAATGTTAGAATTTATATTATCTCCTATTATAGTTTATAGGTTAGATTAAATAATAAATAAATGTTAGTAGTTAAATAAATAATTAAGCTAGAATAATTATTTTGTTCGTTGGGAAGTTATTTTCCCGTAGGTGAGTTAGTTGGTTTTGCATGGGAATATAATGGCTTTATAAAGCCATATTGTAATGTAATCAAATTATCAAGTTGAGTGAATGTATCTTGAATGCATAATATAGTCTTTAATATTTCCTGTACTTTCTAATCATGATATTTCAATCTTTGAATTTTATTAGTGCACACATGCACCACATCCACCTCTTCTAGCTTTAGCAAAGTGCAGTCACAAGGCTTTTTTGTAATTCAAAACATAGTTGGAGCACAACATTTGCTTCTAGGTACAACTTGGAATGACATGCACGAGGAATAAAATAAGGCTTGTGTTAATTTTTGATATTACAACCTTTCTTTCAATGTGGTGAATAGCCCATATTGGGAGTATTTAGTAACGACTTTGACAATTGTGGGAAACGTGTACAAGGCATCTTCTCCATGTTACTTAAGTGGGTGTTTTATTCAAAATGTTTTCACAAATGCAAAACCAATTTCAGAAAATAAAAGGACTTAGTGGTGTAGGTTTGGATGCACCATACTTTCATATGGGTGGAAAATGGAAGGAACTGTACTGTCATCAACCTTCTAGTAATTTTTAATGGTGAGATGATATTTTTGAAATCCATGGATGCCTCAATTGTACATAATTATAGTCTATTGCTAGAGGAGATTGTTTTAGATTTGGACTAAAAAATGTGGTGCAAGTTGTAGCTAATAGTGCAACAACATACATCGTGACATGAAAACTGTTTGAAGACAATATCCTTCACTTTTTTGAACTTCTTGCATTTCCCATTGCCTTAACTTTCTTTTGGAGGACATAGGCAAAATTGTTTGGGTGAGACTAGTTGTGGAAGAAGCTAGGAATGACACAAAATACATTTACAATCATCCTTGGGTTTTCAACTTGACATGAAATCACACCAAGTGGAAATAGATTGTGTGAGTGGGCGTTAAAAGGTTTGCAACTAGCATCCTCACATTGCAAAGCATTTGTAGTTTGTTCACACCTTTGAAGTAGATGTTTGAGATTCAAGCATGGCTAGATTCATTGTATTCAAAGAATGCTAATGGAGAGAGGGTCGCAAAGATAGTTTTTAATGAATTTTTTGCAAAGAGAACTACAAAGATCATCAAGGTAACCTCAAACTTCAATTTAAATTTCAAATTGAATCCTTTAATTTTTAAAGTTTTAAAGTATTTACTTTAATTGTAATTTCAATTTTTTTTCATGTGTCAAAGCCTTTGGTGAGGATTTTTCTCTTGGTGGATGGGGAGAAAAATCTAATGGGATACATTCTTAAAGCCATGGATAGGGTCAAAGAAGCCATCCAAAAATACTACAAGGGAGATGGAGACGATTTTGATCCCATTTGGGAGAAAATTGATTGGAGGTGGAACAATCAACCCACCAACCCATTCATGTAGTAGAGTACTACCTCAAACCCAAGTTATTCTTCTCTAATGACTTCCTAGATATTAATGGGAAGGTTATGGAGTGCCTCTCAACATACATTAAGAGGATGACACCTAAGGTTGAGGTGAGGCAATTTTTGGAGCTATCTATTAGAGAGAGATCCACACAAACACTAGATAACAAAAAAATAGTCTCTACTTATATCTTACAATTATTACCCCAATTGTTTGGGGACTTTTGTTGGCTTGGTTGTTGAGGCCCATTAATAGGTGGATCACTTCACCTTGAGTGTTAACAACTTCTGAAATAGCAACTTCTATCTTTCTTGAGCAATTTTCTTCCCATGATGCATTGCCGCTTCAACTTAAGTGTGAACAACTTCTTAAATAGCAACTTCTATCTTTAATGATTGCTTCCTTGAGGGATAAATATTTTTCTTGAAAGATTCTCCTCTTTTGCTCATTCCAAACATGCCAAATGAGCAAAGTGAGTTAATGATCAAAAGGATGGATAATGCATATGCAAGGAGATGCAATGGTGGGTTCACCTTGTTCCAGTGGTGATGAATGATTTTTCCACACTTCGAAAAAATGTTTCTTTGGGGTCATTTTGTTTTTGTGCTATTATGACCTTTATTTTTTCTATCATGGAGTCAATGCCATCATAGATTTCCCTCAAACATGGCCGATCTATATTAGGAAACCTGATCATACTCATGATAGGTTCGGTGAAACTCAAGACATAGTCCACACAAGTCCAACAATCATCATCTAGGATCAATGACTTGACCTTTTGTGCCCTCCCTGAATTTGATTGCTTCCAAATACACCATTGGTGGCTAATGACCATGACACCCAATGCCTCTCGCACCTTCACAAGTTGTCTCAAAATGATTGTGTGATGTGAATTGAGTCTCAACAATCTAATATTGTATAAAAATAAGTTAATAACACATTAAAATATAAGTAAACATGGTATATATTAAATTTTAAAATTAAATTTACCTTCAACAATTGCAAATTCGAGAAAGTCCTGAAAATGCCTTGTGACATATGAGGTTTGTCACAAACATTTGGATCTCCTCACCCTTAGTGTATATAGCTTTCACACACTCTATTTGAGTGCCAATTGCTTGCAGCGCCTTGTTAAGGGAGTGTATGGTACATGGTGTCCAAAAAATGTGTGCATGCCTTAACTAAAGCCCTTGCTGCCCTGCAAGTTTTTGCATCGTCCATAATGACTTGGACAACATTTTCAGGACCCGCCATCTCTATGGTCTCAACGAGGATTTTATAAATGAATTTTGCATCCTTGATTTTCCCCTCACAATCAACCACCTTCAAAAACATTGCCCCTTTGGGGGACATTGCAATAATATTTATTAAAGGTCGGTTCTTGCAACCTTTCCAACCATTTGAAATAATAGACTCTTGTTTCAATCCAAGAATCCCTAATTGGTTTGACTGATGTCTACAATTTTTTTTTTCTTTTGCCAATAATGTGGTGCGCATCTTTTCTTACCTAGGACTTATGAAACTAGAAGGTGCACTATTGATTTCCATCACCGTTTCTTGCCAATATGGTGATCTCACCAAGTTGAAATGAAGACCATTGACATAAATGCAATGCACAATTTTTTCCTTTGCAATGTATCTTGTTTCATTCTGGAATGCTTTAACGGTTTAACCAATGGGCCTCTTTTGTGAGGAGAGGGATCTTCTTCTTAGATAGAGGGTGTCTTTAAGAAATGATGTTGGGAGGCCATTATTGAATCTATAGGTGTCTTGATTGATGTTTTCTTTGCTAAAGGATGAGATTTTAGTTTTGCTCTCACTTGCATCATCATCTTCTTCTTTAATGTATGCCATAATTTTTTCTTTTGATAATTGCTTCTTATTTTTCCCTTCACATATTCTAATGCCACGCCCACTTATAGCACAAAAGTGATCTTTCACTCAAGTATATGAGCTCTTAAATTGGACTCCACACTCACTACAATCCCAAACAAAAGCCCTACCTCTTGGAAGTTTACTATTTACCATAACATATTTCCATAAAGGAGATGCTTGATCATATTTAAATTGTTTGTTTGTTTCAATACTCATTGAAATTGAACTAGTGGCCATTCCAAATAGATTGCAATTTGAATTTGCTATTATAAGAAATTATAAAGGTTTAAATTAAAATAAAATAAAATAAATGCAAGCCTACAATGTTTAAACAAATGAAAGTTAAAAAAAAATACCATAAAACATTATAAAAAGCTCTTGAAATTTGTTTTCTTTTCCAAAAGAAATTACTTTTTTTTTTTAATAAAAAAACTTGGAATTTTTTGTTAAAAAACTAAAGAATCAATTAAAATGCTTACCTTAGATGACTAGATCTCCTTTGCGCACATTATCTTCACACCTTTGGCACTTTGTGATCAATCTCCTTTGAAAAAACAAGCTACCTTTCAAAATGGAAAAATGGCTTAGCAAGGGTGTGCTTGGATGAAATGAAATTGCATTCACAAAAAGATGGGAAGAATTTAGGTATATGGAGATTTTTAGGGCTTTTTGTTTTGATTTAGCAATCAAAAGTGTTTTTGTTTTAAAATAAAAAATTGCACCTAGGATGTGTTGGTTCTAGCAGGAGCGCTCGGAAGTGCCCCGGATGCCTCGGGTTCCTTGTAGGTATGCGTTCTGCGTACCCATAGGGAACTTGGGGCGTTTGGGGTGCTCCTATCTCCGCTTTCTCTCCTAGAGCGAGGACAGTCTTGGTTCTAGAAGAACCCAACAACATAGCCTAGAATCTAAAGATTTTGAGTGCCTAGAATCTAAAGATTTTGAGTATCCAATATAAAAATATCAAAATTAAAACCTATCGTTTTGTTTCTTAGTCTAGGGCACAAGTTGATTCAACACTTTTGTTTTAGATGAGAGATTTTGTGTTTAAGGATGTCCATTTTAGAAAATTCCTAACACAACTAAATGATGATAAAGTTTTTCAATTGATACATCGATCAAAAATCACAAGTTAAACAAGATCGGTTGGAAACACACAAACATTAAGCATAGCAGGATTACACACTAAGTTGCAAGACTTTTGATCATGATTATAATACAAAGCTTACAAGAATTATCAAATTGTACTTAACACAAGATAATCAAATATCAAAACTTAGAACTTAGTGAACAACAATTTTAGCAATATGTAGGCTTGAAAATTCCTATTTGAAATAAGTTTAAATTTACACTTATTTATAATGTTTAAAGCAATTATTTAAAAAGTTAATTGCACCTCAACTCTAGCTACTGATTTGATTGCATGCAATGCAAGCTTTATTACAAAATTTTATCCAGTTATACTAAATTGAACCTATGCAATCTCTAGTTAAACTTCTGGTGCAAATTATTACAAACTCCCATTTGGAACTCTTGATTTTCGAATGACATTGGACAAGGGTTCTATGGATAGATGAACTGAAAACAGCCAACTCCAGGTTAAAAATAAAGATTTCTGGATAGATGAACTGAAAACAGGCAACTCCAGGTTAAAAATAGAGATTTCTTAAAAAACACAGCCTATAAATAGCTCCGGCTAAGAATAGCAAAACTCAAAATATGCTCGTCTTCTTAAAGATGTGATGGCTAAAAATAGGCATCTGGGTAGGCAGTTCTAGTGATTTTGATGAAGTTTTTCTATGTTTTGATGATGGTGACATTTTGAAACTTTGAGAACCTAACCATCTTCTTGACACATTGAATTTGAACACCTTTTTTCCTGTTAACTCTAGCATCTTTCCCTTGTCAATTTAGTTTATTTTTTAACACCAAACTCTTAGTAATTTCCTTTGAGGAAAATTGAAGTAATGATCTTGAAATACTGGAATTAATAATTTCTCACATTTTGTTCTCAAAACTATGTCATGAAGACTTGGAAATCATATTGATTTCAAAATACATCAATGAAATGGTGTTGAAAAAATGGAACTTCTATGATTAATATGATCAAAATGTCTGCCATAAGTCACTGAAAATTCAATGGTATGATTGAATGTTCATGGAAAACTAAAAGATTTTGGGTGCATTCACCAAGGATTGCTAATAATTGATGTGTCTCGAACTGATCATAACTTGTTCCATTGCTGTAAAATGACTGCCGCTGCTGTTCTGTTGCACCTGCTGCTATAGAAGACAATGATTATTTGAAGGTTTATTTAAACACAAGCTTGACTTCGAAAACTGGGCAATCTAAGATCTATATATAAATGTTTTGAGTTTTTGATTTGAAACTATGAACTGCACCTTTTATTAATAGCTGATTGCCTTGGAAGGTAGCTGTTGTGACCTAATCACACATGACCCCATTGCAAATGGGGACCCACCTTTTAGTCTTGTCTAGTGTCTTAGTGTTAGAGTATGTTCTAGCGTTAGCTTCAATCTCTCTAAGTCTCTTTCGAGGTAGAGGTTGGTTGGCAAGTCTGGGGTCTGGGTTTGAGTTGAAATTTGTCAAGTTTTGATATGGCTGAGTAGGTCAAGTCAGTGCTTGAGGGGTCAAATGAAGTTTCTGATGTCACAAGAGTGTTCAGAAGGGCTGTTGGAGTAAAAATGACTGTTCTTTGGGCGAATTCAGACAACCTGCTTTTTTGCTTTTTCGAAAGTTCCATTTTTGGCATTTTGGGACCAATCGGGAATTTACTATTTTTAGAAAGTGCCAGGGTTAGGGTTTCAAAAGTGTCAAGGCAGGAGAATGCTAAGTTGAAAACCTATAAAGTCCACCCCAAACAAGAAGAAATCTTCCTCAAGCCATGAAGTTCACCCATGATGAAAATTCAGTTGAATTCTTGAGAAATCCAGTTGGAGAAAAATCAAGCTAAAACCCAATCTAGTTGAGAAGAAAATCCACTTGAAATAAAATCCATCAAAGAGGAAATCCACTAAAGGTCACATGAAATCCAGTTGAAGTTCGCCCACCTCCAAGAATAAAAAATCCAGTTTAATGAAGTGACAATTCTAGTTGGGAAAATATGTCTAAGTCAAGAGAAATCCAATTTGAAGTGGATGAAATTCTCTAAGGCAAATGAGTAAAATCCAATTGAAACCTCAAGAAATCCATGTTGAAGTTCTCAAGAAGTCCAAAGATACCCATAAGGTAAGAAATTCACTTGAAATGATAGGAAATCCAGTTGGGGGGCATATTTCCCAAGAAGAGGTCCACAAAATTGCCTAAGGCATGAAGTTTACTTGGGAGAGGGATAAAGAATCCAGTTCAAAATCCAAAAATTCCACATAGGGGTCAACTTTCCTCTAGCAAGTTAAAACAAAATTAACTAAAGTTTTTTTTTTGGAAACTTCACAAGCAAGCCAAAAGGAGGAGAAAAACAAGGTACACACCCAAGAAGAAATTAGAAAGAGGGAGTTTAAGGATAAGCTTTCCTCCTCTTTTTCTAAATCGAGCATCCAATCATAAAATGGGCTGAATTCTTTAATTAAGGAAAGATTTTGCTTATAAAGAGAAGCACTTGGAGTATCCTTTTCATTCAACACAAGTTTAAAATTCTTCTCAAGAAGCTACAACACAGATATAGGCGCCTCTCTTAATTTTGCACGAGTTGCAAAGTTAATCTATCCGAGCAAAAGAAGCAAAATACACTCTCAAATTGCAGGTTTTAGTCAAGAAAGTCAGGCTTCTACAGGTTCATGAGCTGTGAATTTGGAGAAGAAATAAGGATTTAAATATTAAGTTTGCAGACCTGCAGATAAATTCTAGCTTCAAACCTACAAACTCCAGTCAAAAAATTAAATTTCTTTGAATATTCTTGAAGGGACAAGGATTGGTAATGAGAATTTATTTATTTTTGTTTGCATTTATTGCAGGATAAATCTTGATTTTTTAGTTTCTAATCAATCCTTGCAGTCAAATTGAAGTTCTCGAATGCTAAATCAGTTTATTTTACCATTAATGTACTCACCTAGCCTTAGGGTTTTAAGCATAACACCTTCTTTATAATTTATGCATTAATGCAGAGCAGGGAGGCAACCTTCCAATAATCACAATTCAAGGTGATTCAAACAACTTTCTATCCTTCAAAACCCTAACTCAATGAACAACTCACAATTCTTTCAATTTGCCTTGTAGCCATCCAAACAAAGAAAATTGAGCATATCTTCCTAAATACCTTTCAAACCCACAAAACATTTATCATTTCAGATACCTATTTGTCTCTACTTAACATATCTCAAAATCTCATATACTTGTTTTAGACCTTCCTTCCCTAAAAATGACTGTCCCGCTGTCCCTCAAGCCAAATAGGCCACTTTATCAAAGCAACTTTGTGAAGTTCTTCATCCAAACTCCCAAACTCAATTCCATCACTCTCAACAGGTCTCAAATAGCGTGAAACCACAACTTTCATCAAATGAAACAACCAAAAACTCACCAAGACACAAAACCCTCATTTAGGCTTATTTGAAGAGGGTTTATTGAAACTCCACTCTACAGACCTTTTCTCACCTCACCAACTTCTCAAACTCATCACATATAACCTGCACATGCTTTACAAACTCACTCCCACACTTTTCCAATGTTATTTCATCAACCTACCATTCTTAGCCATCACTTTTCAAGCAAAAACTCATGCAAATACACATAGGGCAGCAACTTATCTCTCCAAAACCTTCATCCCTGCTCATGAAACGTACTCTTAACATCTAAAACTATCCTACTACGCCCATTCCACCAAGTTAGAAGCAAATCTAATGGTGGAATGGGTGTTTAAATCATTTTTGATGTCTTCAAACCCTCAAATAGGGTATCCCAGACTCGTTTCCAGAAGAATGCTTGTAAAAACCTTCAAAACTTGATGAAATTCAGTGACTCCAAAGCCAAAACGACCTTAAGACATGTCTTCACAAAATACAATACACTTCAAGATATAATCTGCCTGTACGGAGCCGTACAAAACTTGGGAGCAACAAATATTAACTGGAAAACACAAAAAAGAGGGTTTATTATTGCTTTTCTTCCACAAAATCTTCAACAGCCAGATTACATCGAGTTCCTGAAGCATTTATAAACTTATCCCTCCAAAAACAAACTAACACAACCAATTGTAAGATAGGGGGACCTCCACGTTCAAGGCCCCAGGTCACGAAGGGCCAAGATGCAGAAAGTTGCCCTAACTTACCTCAGCTTAGTGGGATGTTTAGGGTATGAGGATTAGAATGATGAGGACAATAGAGTCCTGCAACCACTCTGCAATCCCGAGATTCAATAGGGGGCTAGGCGAGCTGGTTTTTGAGTTCAACACTGTATCTCGGATAGCTCTCTGTCCGAGGACGAGAATGCAGTTCCGGGGCAACAGTGCAGCGCGCTTGTGTCCATACGACCAGAGGACCGAAAGCACAATGTGAACTTATTAGAAAACGAGCTAGCAGTCTAGCTAGCAACTTCTAAGAGAGAAAAATAACTCTATAAATTACGAGAAATATAAACAAATGTGATAAAGTAAATATACTAGAGCTAGGGTGACGAAGATGATTTCATAGAAGAGCCTATTCGCCAGCTAGCTCCGCAAAGCATGCACACCTACACACAGAAAGAGAGGAAAATGTTGGGTGGTTGTATAGGGGCCTGCCTCAGTCAGACCCCCGTTTAGGTGTTTCCACCTCCACAGACAGTCAATGAAGTGAGATAACGAAATAAAGTAGTAAAGAGCACAAAAGCACTATAAAATAGTAAAGTGCTAACTCAACCAAGTGATGGAAGGAAAGAAAGGGAAGCTTACCACCTCCACCAAGAGCACTCAAGGCTGCTTGGGGGAGAAAATGAGAGTACTCAAGCCTTTGTTGCAATGGTGTTTCGTTCCCAACTTGTTCTACCAAAGTGATGGAGTGTTGTGTTTGCTGCAATGGGGTGCTAGTATGCTGTTTGAGAGCTTGAGAGTGAATGCAAGAGTGTGAGAATGGATGCTTGAAGTGTCTAGTAGCTCAAAAGAAGTTGTGAAGAAGTTAGAATGCATGTTGAAGGAATGAATTTGAAGAGGGGAATGAAAGAAATGGCCATATTTAGGTCAGTAGGCCGAAGGGGGCATTACAACTTGACTCCCAATGAGAAGTGTAACGCCTTTGCAGGTTCAGCCGCAGGAATTTGCCAGGGATGTAAGTGCACCGTGCGGACGTCTGTGCATCGCACGGGCGTCCCCGACAAAAACGCCTCGACCGACGCTCAAAATAGGTGCCAAGTGGGATGCAAGCAATGGGCTTAGGTGGAATTAAGCCTCCGAACTTGGTTTTTTAAAGTGGAAGGAGGCAAAAGGGGAATTTACACATGAGGTGCAAATTCACTCTTATACATTTTGCCTCCACTTTAGCAAGTACGAATACCAATGAGTGCTCGGTAAAGTAGATCAAGGAGAGTGTAAGGTTAGAAATGTATACCTGAACCGTCGAGGAAGTAGAGCTCGGTCTAGCGTACCTGAAGGTGCAGGGCAAGTGAAGGATTTCATAGCTGCTTGGAACTATGAAGTTGAAGAAAGAAAGCGCCTTATAGGTTCTTGGTCCTGTAAGGAAGGTGTCCCCCAAAAACTCTAGCATGGAGGAGACCTAAAGGAAGCGCCCTACAGGCTCTTAGTTCTGTAGGGAAGGTATTCTCCAGGGCCTCAAGCACGAAGAATACCCAAGGAAGTGCCCTACAGGCTCTCAGCTCTATAGGGAAGGTATTCTCCACAAACTCAAGCATGAAGAACACCCGAGGAAGCATCCTACAGGCTCTCAGTCCTATAGGGAAGGTATCCTCCACAAACTCAAGCATGAAAAATACCCGAGGAAGCACCCTATAGGCTCTCAATCCTATAGGGAAGGTATCCTCCACGAACTCAAGCATGAAGAATACCTGAAGAAGCACCTTACAGATCTACAGCTTTGCAGGGAAGGTAACCCCCAAGATCTCTTGCATGGAGGAAACCCGAGAAAGCGCTCTACAGGCTCTTAGTCCTGCAGGGGAGCCACCCCCAAGATATCTCACATGGAGGAAGCTCAAAGGAAGCACCCTACAGGCTCTAAGTCCTGAGAGAGGTATCCCCCCAAGATCTCTCTTATGGAGGAAACCCGAGAAAGCGGACTCCATAGAGTTAGGAAAAGGCCACGTAGGCGAGTAAGCGGACAGTTGTGCAGATCGTTGACAGTTTTGAAAATTTTCGAAGGGGTCCCTTGGGAACCCATCGGAAAGAGAGGGTCCACTCAAGGGACGTGCAGTTCAAAAGTAGATGTTCTCTTTCTCAAATCGATCCTTCGTCAAGGGATCCTTTTGAAAGATGTCCACTTCATCAAGGAAATCGAAAGGAAGAATATGCCCCCTTGTGAGGGGAAGGTTAATGCAGTTCCCGCTTCGGAGGAAGGTTTTTCAAGTCCTTTCTTTGCGAACCCATGATGAAGGAAACATGTTCCATTAGGGTTCTGAGTTGAGAATACGATTCTGAAGAAAGGTTTGTGAGAATTTTTTGAGAAAAGATTCATTGGCCATGAATGCATTTTTCAAAAATTGAAATGTTGAAGAAAGAAAGTTGTCGCACATGAGAGGGACAACTCAAGCAAAGAAGAGAGAGATAAAGGGAAAGCAAAAGAGAGAAATACAAACAAAGGGCATAGGGGGATCTGGTTTAGCGGGGTTAGATTTGTCCGAGCTCATATAATAATAGGTAATTGCGGTGTAAGGCGAAAAATCATCAATCCCCAACCAAATAAGGAAGAATGCACAAAAAACAAAGTAAAAATAAAAAATTGGGTCAAGATGGAAGGGAATCCTAAATGCCCCCAAGACTTTGCATTGTCCCTAATTTATTGAAAATCAAGCACAAACATGGAAGAATGATGATACAAATAGAAGAAGGTTTACGACACAAAAACCACGCCTATATCCAAGCACCAACAGTGGTGACAAGGGTCATCCAGTCACACATAGCACAATCACGGGGGAACACATCACAAAACACACACACACACACACAAGATCAAGAAGAGGCCTCCTAACATTGATCAGCCAAGAGGTCGTCTGCTTCCCACTCTAGATCATCGTAGGGGGAAGGAGGACGAGTCTGTAGTGGAGGGATGTTAAGAGGAGGAGCATCTGACCCTCCCGCAATAAGGGCTAAGGAAGAGGGCCCCTTGAGGTCCTCTCCACCGAGCTCTTGTGGAGTCAAGGTCAGCGATTTCACGAAGATCGCTGACAAGGTCGAAAATTCATCCACAAAGTTAAATATGCATCACAGGAGTGTCGTGTGTAACTTCAGTGGACGGGGCAGGCTGCGCCTAAGATTCATCGCTAGACTCGCCAAATGACTTGGGAGTGGTGACGAACTCAGGGGAAGTTGGGACTGGTTTCGTCACTAGGACTAAACAAGTCAACACAGGACCACTCTCCACCTCTTTCTTCATCGGAGGAGATGAACTCCCCACGGACGAGGCTAGTAGTGCAGAGGAAGAGGAGGAAAGAACTGCAACGGATACAACCGAGGTATTAATCATATCCACGGGTTTTGGAAAAGGCTGAATATCCGGAACGGACATCAGCAAAGGTGGCTCCACCGAAGGAGCGATGAAAACCTATACCACCTTGGGGTTGGGTGCATTTACACTTGCAGTGGAAGTCGGAAGTAGCGCATAACCAGACTAGAGAGAAGTAGAAGCAAGGGAAGAGGGCGACACTCCAAGAGGCCCTGAAGCAGGGGCAGTCGTCTCTTCCTCCCTCCTTTGTGAGGCAGCCTGTTCAGCTAAAAGGGCCTTTTGCCGACGCTTGTGTTTGCATGCAAAGCAGTTTCTTCGGCTCTTTGAGTTGGAGGCCGGAGGTTGCGAAGGAGCAGAAGGCTCCTGCTCAACCATAGGAATGTCCACTATGGCCGTTTTCGGTCGAGGAATCTGTTCAGCTAAAAGGGCCTTTTGCCGACGCTTGTGTTTGCATGCAAAGCAGTTTCTTCGGCTCTTTGAGTTGGAGGCCGGAGGTTGCGAAGGAGCAGAAGGCTCCTGCTCAACCATAGGAATGTCCACTATGGCCGTTTTCGGTCGAGGAATAGATTCTTGAATGGGAGCAAGAGGGACAGGTTGAGGGGCAGCGGGAGGAGTTGGTTCAAGAGCCTCAGCAACGGGCCTCTTCCCGCTCACTACCTTAGGAGCGGTAGGAGGCCGCGGATTGAATTCCCTTCGGGGACCTTTCTTTCTGTCGTATAAATAGTACCACGGCCCGGGGTATTTATTAGGGAGATCTGTGATCATGAGCTTGGGTCTATGGCAAGGAAGAATCATCAGACTTAGCGGATAGCCACCAGGCCTACTCATCTAGTACTCTTCTTAGGAAAGGGGAGAGGACAAGGTAGTCCGGGGAAAAGTCACCTTCTCTTTGCCTTTACGGGAAGGAGAGGGAGCCGGTGTGGACTTCTCCCCTTTCTTCTGAGAAAGGGGAGTAGTCGGTACGACCTTCTCCTTCTCCTCTCGAGAGGAGGAGGCAACCAACTGCTGCATCATAGGAAGGGTCAGTTTTAGCTGTCCCTTGCCCCCAGTCTTATACTTTACATATTCTTGTAAAGTAGGTCCGCTCTCAGAGGAAGTGGACCAATTGGGGAGGCCAAAAGTGATCCAGCTGATATCCACCACGGGACAATAGAGGCTGATATCCAATGTCATGCACTACATGCACAACACCTTCATGGGAAAACTTTAAACACTTGTGAATAACAGAGGCGATCCCATTCATGGAAGCTAGCCAAGGGATGCCTAGTTTCACCCTGAATAGATCCAACTCTGTGATAACATTGAAAACCGTGTCTACAGCCCTTGGTCCAACTAGGACAGACAAGGTTATTGAGCCGTAAGGTTTAAGACTGATACCATTGTGCGTACGGATGGGAGATTTTGTTTCTAAATATTTTTCCTTTTGCAATGAATTTAATACTAATGTTTCTTTTGTGACAACATTCATGCGGCTCGTGGGGTCTACCAAGACTCTTGTCACAATGTTACCATTGGCGTGAGTGGGAATGTAGAGAGGCGAGGGTTTATTGTTCAAGGGAAGATCTTGTGATGTGAATGTAATGTTTGGTGAACTGGGTGCAGGTAGAGCAGTAGAAGTCACCGTGACCATGTTGACATAGGCCTCGGGCTGAGTAACAAAATCAGTGGGATCTACAATCATGTTAGCAGAATGCGATAGAAACAGGTCCGTGTATATCTGCAATTCACTATTAGCTTTCGCCATTGATTTGTTAGCATTTTGTTTATTCCCATTGAGACGAATGGTACCGTCCTCGATGGAGTCCTGTATCTAATGATGCAGGCACATACAATGTTCGGTATCATGTCCATTAACCCGGTGGTACTAACAGTAAGCGCTTCCATCATACCAATTAGGGTAAGGCTCTTTAACAGGCTTATGATTAAGTTTTGATCTTATCCTTTAACAGCTTCTGCAAAATAGAAGAATAAGATTTTGATAACTTTGTGAATTTTCGGTTATTCTTGAGGCCGTTATTATCAACAGCGGTGACTACATTCGTAACGGCCTTACCTTTCCTAGAGATTGATACGATGGATTTTCCCTCAGAATGAGAGCGCGAGGAGGAACCTTGAACTGAACAACCCTCTGCTGGTACTCTCATAAGGTTGCACACAAGTGCGCGAAAGAAGGGTATTTCATGGGTGCAAACTTTTCTTGCCAAGGCCTTTGTAAGTTGCCTATGAATACCTTCTGCACGTCAGAATCAGGCAGCTGATATGAGATTTGTGAGAAGAGCGCTTGGTAGTGCACTATGAAATCAGTGATTTTTTCATTATCTCCTTGTTTACATTGGACAAGATCTGAAAAGGTCATTTTTGGCCCAATGTTTGCTTGAAATTGTCTAAGGAATTGATTAACAAGCTGGTCAAATGAGAAAATGGAATTGTCAGGCAAGGAACAATACCACTCGAGCATTGTGTCCTTGAGAGATTGGGGAAACAGTTTGGCCATTAAGGCATCATGATGGAAAAAGTCTATGCACAGGGTGTTAAAGGCATACACATGTGTCTGTGGGTCTCCTTTACTGCCATATTTTTCAAACTTAGGTGTCTCCATTCCTTGGGGGAAGGGAGTGTTCAAGATTGCAACCAACAATGGGCTGTGTTGGAAGAAGGGCTAGAAGATAGGCTGGACTTAGGTGTCTCCATTCCTTGGGGGAAGGGAGTGTTCAAGATTGCAACCAACAATGGGCTTTGTCGGAAGAAGGGCTAGAAGATAGGCTGGATAGAGGCTTGGGAAAGACTTTCCAACTGGCTCTGCATCTTACCCATATTTTGAAGAAGAGTGTTTAGAATAGGGTCATTAGAAGATAGAGGGCCAGAGGAACCTCCCCCAAAACCGCCGCCAAGACCACCTTAAGAACCGCCACCAGTGTGATTTCTGCCAGAACCACTACCAGAGCCACCACTGCCACTAGGGCGTTCGCTGGAACCACCACCATGACCTCCACCAGAGCCGCCTCCACCAGCATTGCCTCCGCTACCGAATCCACTACCGCTACCAAATCCCCCGCCACTCATCCCGCCAAAGCCTCCACCACTAGAGGTGATAGGAGGGGTGAAGCTAAAGCCCAAGGGGACCCCATTTACTTTGATAGTTTTGGGTGGTTCGGAAATAGAAGGGATACTGATAGAAGGGACTGCATCGACCATGTAAACGGAAGTGGGAGGCATTGATACTCCTAACTATCCTTCACGCTCTTCGAAAGTGACTGCTTGTGCAAAACTAGGGTTGCTCGAAGGAGCGCATGCTTCGGCGAGATTGAGGAGGCTAGTCAGAAGCTCTATGCCTGTTCGATCTTTACCCATCATATGTTTTAACTTACTAACAACCTGGGCGGCTCTAGCCATCTTTGGATTTCTTTCCAAGTGTTTTTCTAAGTCGCCCAGTCCTCTACCAAGGGCGGACACATATTCTGTAGGGATTTGAACGGCCTCATGCTCGTCCACTGATCATGGTGTAGATGCAGGGGGAGTGGGAACGTGATCAGTCTCGTCAACGAATCCCTTCTCGTTCCTTGACAACTGCTACTGCGCGGCTGCACTAACGACAGGACCAGAGAAAAGACCTATAGATAACCCAATAAAGACCTTCGTCCTTTCCATCGGGAGGTGTCGTACACTTCTCCTAACAATATACCCGAAAGTTGTGGATTGGGTTGTGATGCTCATAAACCTTCACAACACTTAGGAACACAACGGTCACCAAGTACATGAGGGAAGCCTCAATACCAACGGATGAATAGATGTTGGTTCACGTCGGGTTCACCAAAATGTAAGATAGGGGGACCTCCACGTGCAAGGCCCCAGGTCACGGAGGGCCAAGATGCGGAAAGCTGCCCTAACTTACCTTAGCATAGTGGGATGTTTAGGGTATGAGGATGAGAATGATGAGGACAATAGAGTCCTGCAACCACTTTGGAATCTCGAGATTCAACAGGGGGCTAGGTGAGTTGGCTTTCGAGCTCAACACTGTATCTTGGATAGCTGTCTGTCCGAGGACGAGAGCACAGTATCGGGATGACAGTGCAGTGTGTTGGCATCCGTATGACCAGAGGACCGAAAGAACAATGTGAACTTATCAGAAAACAAGCTAGCAGCCTAGCTAGCAACTTCTAAGAGAGCAAAACAACACTATAAAATACGAGAAATATAAACAAATGTGATAAAGTAAATATACCAGAGCTAGGGTGTCGAAGATGATTTCATAGAAGAGCCTATTTGCCAGCTAGCTCCGCAAAGCACGTACGCCTACACACAAAAAGAGAGGAAAATGTTTGGTGGCTGTATAGGGGCCTGCCTCAGTTAGACCCTTGTTTAGGTGTTTCCACCTCCACGGACAACCATGGAAGCGAGATAAAGAAATAAAGTAGTAAAGAGCACAAAAGCACTATAAAACAGTAAAGTGCTAACTCAACCAAGTGATAGAAGGAAAGAAAGGGAAGCTTACCACCTCCACCAAGAGCACTCAAGGCTGCTTGGGGGAGAAAATGAGAGTACTCGAGCCTTTGTTGCAATGGTGTTTCATTCCCAACTTGTTCTACCAAAGTGATGGAGTGTTGTGTTTGCTGCAATGGGGTGCTAGTATGCTGTTTGAGAGCTTGAGAGTGAATGCAAGAGTGTGAGAATGGATGCTTGAGGTGTGTAGTAGCTTAGAAGAAGTTGTGAAGAAGTTAGAATGCATGTTGAAGGAATGAATTTGAAGAGGGGAATGAAAGAAACAACCATATTCTGGTCGGTTGGCCGAAGGGGGCTTTACAACTTGACTCCTAATGAGAAGTGTAACGCCTTTGCAAGTTTAGCCGCAGGAATCTGCTAGGAACGTAAGCACGTCACACAGACGTCTGCGCGTTGCGCGGGCATCTCTGATAGAAACGCCTCCACCGACACTCAAAACAGGTGCCAAGTGGGATGCAATTAACGGGCTTAGGTGGAATGAAGCCTCAGAACTTGGTTTTGTAAAGTGGAAGGAGGCAAAAGGGGAATTTACACGAGGTGCAAATTCACTCCTATACACCAACTAACTAACTTTTGAATACCCTTGACCGTTGGACTTCCTAATCTTGCATTTTTGCACTTTACAATATTGCAATTTTGACAACTTTTGAGAATTTTGACACTTTTGCAAGATGAACCCAAAAATGACTCAAGTTACATAACAAATGGTCTATTATGACCTTATTGCATCAACAAAAGACTCTATCACCCCAAAAACCTATCAAAGACCTTACTTACAAACTGGACTAATATGGTGCCCCATATAGGTGCCATGTCTACATCCAAGAATGTGGGAGGAGTTAGGAAGAATCAAGTCAAAGAGGTTCTCAAAGGGTTTTATCCAGAATCCCAACTATCATCTAAGTGGATGATAGCCTTGAAGCAATGAGAGTTACAAGTCAAGCAACCAAAAGATGGGTCAAAAATACCTCAAAGCAAGTGGAGCAATTCCTGGAGAGGTGTGTTCGAACTTATGATAAATCAGTTATGCTTGTAACTGAAATTCGCTAGATGGAAGAGAATTGGGAGGATTTCCAAAACGTAGAAGACAAGGTGATACCTTGCCTAAAGGCATTAAAGGAAATATCTATGCAAGTGTTGGTTCAAGAAGATGTTATAGATGATGGAGCTTCTTATGACTTCAATTGATGGTACTGTTCCTTGCTAGCGAAAAAGAAAATATATGATGAGATGAAAGAAGAATGTGCTGGTATGCAAAACTCTCTTGGAAAGATATAGCTCAGGATCCTCACATCACTTGAAGGATTGACAGGACAGGAGGCCAGTGATACAAATGGTTTGAACTTGGAAGATTTAAAGGAAAATGTGAAAAGTGTTTATTTCAAAGAGATGGAGGCTATTAATGAAAATCAGCTAGATGATATGTTATCTCTCTTCATCTATATGAACAACTTTCAGAGGCAATAGGGTAAGTGGGAGAACACTTTTACTCAATGCATTGAAGCCTTGGATGTAATAGGAGTGCAACTGGATACCTTACCGAGCATATCAATGGAGGAACTCAATTTAGTAATGACAAGATTAATTGCATTTGCAGCCAAAGAACAAGCCAAGGGAAATTTCCTTTTGGAATCTAGCTTGCTTGGCTAGGTTGCAAGGTGTCGGTGTCTTCCATGCCCCAAGTGGCTCTTCTTCCTTGTGCCATGTGTCACAAAAGTTAGTTATGCTTTTCTAAGTGAACTCTTAGTTAGGGTTTTTGAGGATAATCTTGGCCGTTGATCTCAAATCAATCTGGGCCATTGCTTTGTAATTGGGGTGCCTATATAAACCCGCCTCATTTCATTTGTTCAAAGAGACTTGTGAAATTGTTGCTAAGAGCGCTATCAAAATAATAATTAGACTCATTGATGAGCATTTGTTAGTTTGAAAGTCTGCATGGTTTCATATTTTCTCAATAGAATAAATTTATTTTCCACAATTTTAAATGAATGAAGGATTGATAGTGTTGGTAATGGTGAAGTTAGTTCGTACCTTTTTTAAATTGAATTTTTTTCAATTTGACGTGTAAGGTTAGTTTGAACTTTCAAATTGCTAAACTCAAACTCTATTACTTATGTTCATTGTTCAAATTGAAGATGGCCTTGATTAATAGGATATCATTTGTGAATCCCTTTGAAGATTGCACCATCTTTGTCTAGTTGTTATACTTGGCAAAACAAAGATAGGTTTTAATTTTGCCGTCCAATACTTGTCTCTTGAGTTCCTAGGAATAGTTTAGAATTAGCCTAGCCTCTAAAACCCTTATCCTTTTCTATTTTATTTTCAAAGTTGACAGTAGGAAGATCTCAACACTCATAGACAATAGTATCAACTTTCCAAAGTGTTGAAAAGTTGTTGCAAGAGTCTTAAAGGAAGAAGGATTGAACCAATAAATTGAGCATAAGCCCCCCTTGCAAAACCAACAAAACATAGCAAAACCAACTGAGACTATCCTATATGCACAAGGAACCTTGGAGTCTACTTTGTGATCACTTAGCTTAGCACATTGGAAACTTTGTTCAAGAGAGAGTAGGATATTTCATTGGGTATTTTATTCTAATGTTGGTTGAGGTCACGAAACCTGCTCAACAGTAGCGACTTTCCAAAGTGGCGCTTTCTTCTTTCTGTAGAAAATTTGTCCTTTCTGAGAACTAATTGGCTTCCTTGCTTAAACACTCGCATAACCTGTCCCATGCGCACCTTAATATGGGCATTTTTGAAAGTCAAGTTGAAATCAAATTTTGCAAAAGTGTGCAGCTGCATCCCAAACATGCATCAATACACAATGATTTGTTGTTAAATTTATTTGCTAAATTTGTCTTTGTAAAGAGCACACAAGGGGTGTGTTAATATGTAGCAAATTAAAACTTGTTTTCTGCCTTTCCAAGCACTTTTGTAACCCAGGATTTTGTAAAACAAAACTCTATTTTTTAGTGCCCTAACACTTACGTGTGTGACAACATAGGCATGATTTAGACTTATAACTTTAGCTTTCGATGCCTTAGGGCACGTGCCTCAGACTGTAGAGACGTGATTTTAACAAATAAAGTTTGTTTATGCCTCAAACTGTATAGGTATGGCCACAATTTTTGTAATAAAATATTATAGTATGCTCTTTCTTAAGCACACCTCATATTTGATGTGATTTTAACCTTCAAAACTGAATTCTGTTGTTGCTGGTTGTGCATCTGATCATAAGATTTATTGAGTTTTCAAAAAAATTTCTTCTTTATGCTTCCAAATGCCTCTGTGTGTGATGCTCACAAATCTTGACTTTGGAAATTTTAGACTCAACCGATACTCCCTGGTTGGAGTGCCTTCCACATAGCTTTGCAAAACATCATTGAGTTTGAATTTGAGATTAGGTTTCAGAAATCTTTCAGTGTTTCAGACCTTAGAGAAACCTTGTCATGCATGGAGACTCATGTAAGATTGCTAGAATCTATCTGTATTTCTTTTGAATGCCTGAAAATTAGTTTTCACTCTGTTTCTATAATAGATGTTTGAAATCTGCAACAAGGCCCAATTAGTGATGGAATTGTTGAATCAAAGAATCATCCCTCTGTTTTTGTTGAATCAAATATGCAGCATAGGCACTTTCAAGAGCTGGTGACAGATTTCATTTGAAAGTCTATGTTTTGTCTTGGATTTTTTAATATGATGCCCATTCAGTTGTTGACATGTCTCTTTGTCCTTGACTGATCTCTATTCTCCGCTTTAATGAAAGTGTCCGAAAATTCTATTCATTTTACCTGCATAAAGACACTGAAAAGGATGACAAAACAACATAGACCAACAGGGCAAAACATTTATGATTGTTTGAATGGAGAGAGATGAAGTTTTAGCTCATAAAGTTGACACAGTACAAAAATTTCATATGGGTAGAATACAACTTTGGTCTGATTATCAGGGTCCAAGTGTAATTTTGTGATTTGCAAAAGTAGTATGTAGTTTTGAAAATCTTGACACTAGAGTAGGAATGTGAAAGGGGTTTGAGAAATGGGAAGAGATGAGTAAGTTTGCAATTTATATGCAATGAACTTCCAGCCACTTGAATTTAAAATTTGTATTTGTAAAGTCCTTTGTTTTTTTCGCTGAAGTTGTGAGCAATCATGCAACATTGCAAATTGCATCGCGTATAACAAGCTTTTATATATTTGCCAATTACACCTGTGAGAATTGTTGCATTGTAGTAATATGCTTACAACTCTTCAAGTCGCATGAGCTGCATGAACATCCATTTTTTCCTAAACATTTCTTTTGGTATTAGATTTCCTTCATTATTAACTGGGTAATTGGGTATATTAAAATAATGTTTATTATTTATTAATGCTCAATATTGTAAAATATTGTAAAATATCCTGATAAGATCATCCTTGTTGTCCAAGATCTTATCTGAAGTTTCTTTTAGAAACTTCCTGCTTTTCCTGAAGATAAGATCGTCTCCGATCTTATCCTTTCGGCCTTTTGTAAATCTTGTAAACTATTTATTGAGCGTCTTGCTCATTGTTAATATATCAATTAATTCACCAATTACTTGCGTAATATGGTATCAGAGCCAGTACACTCAAAATTGAATTTTTAATTCATAAAAAATCTTTTCAAGATTTTTTCAGCTCTTGAATTCAAAATTTAATAAAATCTTCTTGTAAAATTTTTTTAGAGTTAAAAATTTCGAATTTTTTCGAAATTCTTGTGAGGCTCTTCTGAAAATTTTCGTGGGCATTTTTTTCTGAAGAAGGAGATTTTTTCTTTGGCCGTGTCACGATTTGCAGAGTTTTTTGGCTGAAGATTCCGGAAAAAATTTCGTGGACTCTGACACGCGACCCGAAACTCTTGTCTGCAGTTCGCGTCTGGATTTCTTATTCTTGCGCGCGACCTTGTATTTTGTTGGCACCGTCTTTTGTGACCCGGTAATGCTTATTAAGCTTTCTGTTACTGATGATCAGCTTCCTCAGATTCCACTTGGCAAAATCAGCTACGGAGCTCTGGGATCACTTGAAGGGTTTGCATGAAACTTCCAACAAGAGTTGTGCGTTTTTCTTGAAGAATATGCTGTTTTCTATCATGATGGATGAGAAGACAACTCTGCAAGCGCACCTGAATAAAATCCAGGAGATTAGAGATCAGTTGGAGGCGATTGGTCGGAAAATGGAGGAGGAAGACATGGTCGTGATCACCCTGAAGAGTCTACCGAAGTCCTATGAACACTTCATAGAGACTCTCAACATTACGTCTGCTAATGTTGATCTTAAGTTTTCAAATCTGTGCACTATCCTGTTGCAGCAGGATCGCTGGAGACAACAGTTCGGTAGCAGTGAATCATCATCCTCCACGGAACAGGCTTTTGTAGCCAAAACCCATCCGAAGCATCAAGGGAAAGGTCAGCCTTCACAACAGAAAGGCTCAAGTTAGACCTCCACCAGACCGAAGAAGAAAAATATACAATGCAACTACTGTCATAAATTTGGCTACATCAAGAAAGATTGTCGTGCTCGTTTGGCTTATGAGCAAAAGAAGCGAGGAGGGTTTCAGAAAGCGAATGTCGCCGAGCACTCTGAGCAGAAGGAATCTGCCTTTTATGCACTCATGGCAAAAAGGACTGTAGACCATGTCAAATCCTCTGCTTGGTACAGAGATTCTAGTGCCTCGCGTCATTTCTCACATAGGCGTGATTGGTTCACAGACTTTTCCCTTTGCACTGACTCAGTGATCTTTGGAGGAGGTGAGGAATACATAGTTGTCGGCACAGGCACTGTTCAGGTTCAATCTGGCGGGAGGGATCTCATATTCCTCAACGTGTATTATGTACCTGATATCGAGCTCAATCTTCTCTCAGTCAGTCAGATTATGCGGCATTCTCCCCAGATGGATGTGGTGTTCAGCTCGCACAGATGTTGAATTGTTGATCGTGAGTCTCGCACAACGGTGGCCGTTGGGATAGAGGATCATGGCCTTTACAGGCTTGTGGACACTGGTGATTCTCCGGAGTTAGCCTTGGCAGCCAGAAATTCAGCTGTCACCAATCTTTGGCACCAGCGGTACGGGCACTTGAACGTGCACTATCTCTCTCAGCTTGCTCGGGAGGGACTTGTAGATGGCTTACCTGACATTCAGACTCAGCATCAGGGCGTTTGTGGTGCTTGTCAGGCTGGGAAGCAGCATCGCACACCGTTCAAGGATGGCGACTCTTGGCGGGCTTCTAAGGTACTTCAATTAGTTCATGCTGATATTTGTGGCCCTATGTCTATTTCTTCTGTAACTGGTTGCAAGTACTTTCTACTTTTTGTTGATGACTATAGTAGGAAAATGTGGGTGTACTTTCTTAAACAGAAATCAGAGGTTTTTAATGTATTTCAGAAGTTTAAGGCCTTAGTTGAAAAAGAGTCCAGTTCTAGTATTATAACTCTTAGGTCAGATAATGGGGGGGAATTCTGTTCTAGTGCATTCTCCAACTTCTGTGATACTCATGGGATAAAACGTCAGTTAACCACACCCTACACTCCTCAGAAAAACGGTGTTGTAGAGCCGCAATCGTACGATTGTTGAGATGGCTCGCTCTATGTTGCAACACGTGAGTGTTCCTACCAAGTTTTGGGCAGAAGCAGTCAATACATCAGTCTATCTCCTTAATAGGTCACCCACTCATGTCTGTTAAGGGAAGACTCCTGAGGAAGTTTGGTCTGGTCGCAAACCTAGGATCAGTCATTTGAAAGTTTTTGGCTCTCTTGTGTATGTTTGGATTCCAGAGGCCAAGCGCACTAAGCTGGACTCCAAGAGCCAGAAACTCATGTTCACAGGGTACAGTGACAACCACAAGGCATATAGGCTGATTGATATAGACACTGATCGTCTTATCTTCAGTCGAGATGTTGTCTTTGATGAGGAACGAGGTCCATTTCACTCTTCTTCACCTGTTCAACATTCAGAGGATCAACCTCTATAGGCTCCTAATATGAGTGTCCGACTTCCGTTAGGTCCACCTGATGGGAGGGATGACGAAGACCTAGTCTTTGATGATGCTCAACCTGAGTTTCCTCCAGATGATAATGAACATCCCCTTGCTGAACCTGTTCCAGATCCACAACCAGATCCAGCTCCTCCTGTTACATCTGATGTTGGCACATCTACTCTCCGACCGAAATGGTGGGCTAAGACTATCAATGATCTTCGTGCTGATGAGCTCATTGAGGGTAGATCATCCAGAAACAAGAGCAAACATTAGTCTACAGTGAATCTTGCTCTCATGGCCAACATTCACAGTGTTTATGAGCCTCAGACATATTCAGAGGCAAAAGGGATACCTGAGTGGGAAAAGGCGATGGAATCAGAATACCAGAGTCTTCAGAAGAATCGCACTTGGGTCCTTTCCAATCTTCCTCCAAGGAAGAAGCCCATTAGCTGCAAATGGGTGTACAAGGTGAAGTACAAAGCTGACGAAACCCTTGACAAGTACAAAGCTCGTCTGGTTGCACGGGGGTTCTCACAGAAAGAAGGCATCGACTATGAGGAGACCTTTGCTCCTACAGCCAAAATGAGTACCATACGGCTCGTCCTTGCCTTAGCAGCCCAGTTTGGTTGGAAGGTCCATCAGATGGATGTGAAGAGTGCTTTCCTCAACGGTGAGTTGAAGGAGGAAGTATACATGACACAGCCTCCAGGTTTCAAAGTTGTTGGTCAAGAACAGAAGGTATGCAGATTGGTCAAAGCACTCTATGGCCTGAAACAGGCTCCTCGGGCTTGGTACATTAAGATTGACACGTACCTCACAGATCATGGTTTTCAGAGGAGTCCATCTGACTCGAACCTGTATGTCAAGAATACTGGTAATGAGATTCTACTTGTTGTTGTCTACGTGGATGACTTGATCATTACTGGCAATTCGGCACATTTGATCACTGAAATCAAACAGGACTTGTGCAAAAGTTTTGACATGACAGACTTGGGTCTCCTGCATTATTGTTTAGGTGTTGAGGTTTGGTAGACAGAGAGCAGCATTTTCATCTCCCAGTCCAAGTATGCTTGAAGTCTTCTGGATAAGTTCCAAATGCAGGATTGCAAACCTGCCTCTACACCCATGGAAAAAGGGCTTAAGTTGTCAGCTAAGTCCGATTCACCTGTGGTAGATGAAACATTGTTCAGGCAACTAGTAGGCAGCCTCATCTATCTTGCTGCTACTAGACCCCGATTTTAGTTTTCAGTGAGCTACATATCACGCTTCATGACAGCCCCCAAGGCTGATCATTGGGTAGCAGCGAAGCGTGTGCTGCGTTATGTGAAGGGCACTCCTGATTTTGGACTCTTGTACACTCGGAGTCACGATCCTAAACTCAGTGGGTTCACAGATTCAGATTGGGCAGGTTCAGTTGATGACAGGAAATCAACATCTGGGTATGTGTTCAGTTTGGGATCCGGTGTAGTCACATGGACTAGTAAGAAGCAGCAAGCAGTGGCTCTCTCCTCGATAGAAGCAGAGTATCGGGGAGCAGTAAAAGCAGCATGTGAGGCGGTTTGGCTTCGCCGGATGCTTGCAGATATGCAAATATCTCAAGCGGTCCGACTCCCTTGTTTTGTGATAATCAGGGAGTTCTCAAACTTGCCAAGAATCCGGTCTTCCATGAGCAAACCAAGCATGTGGAAACTCACTGTCATTTCATTCGGAAGCTGGTTGAAGACGGATCAGTTCAGTTGCTATATGTTCCGATAGAGGATCAGACAGCAGACATCCTCACCAAGTCGCTCAGTACAGATAAGTTTGTAAAATTCAGGGGGCATCTTGGTGTAGTAGATAGATTGAGCATTAAGGGAGGGTATTAATATAATGTTTATTATTTATTAATGCTCAATATTGTAAAATATTGTAAAATATCCTGATAAGATCGTCCTTGTTGTCCGAGATCTTATCTGAAGTTTCTTTTAGAAACTTCCTGCTTTTCCTGAAGATAAGATCGTCTCCGATCTTATCCTTCCGGCCTTTTGTAAATCTTGTAAACTATTTATTGAGCGTCTTGCTCATTGTTAATATATCAATTAATTCACCAATTTCTTGCGTAATAGGGTATTGGATGCAACTTTGCATGTCATAAGATGTAATGTCCCATTTTTTATAATCACACAATTGGAACACCAGCTAAAACTTGTAATACAAATGCTGATTGCAACTACCAAATTGGAAACTTCACCAAAAACCTTAAATAACTTTAAATTATACTTAGATCTGATCAGAAATCAATATGACAGCAGCAACAACATTGATTTTATTTAATTGCAAGATGGAAAAAATGATGACAACACTGATATGCAAGCTGGAAAATGAATTTTCAGAATTACCACTTTCCCAAATCAACTCACAAGTGAACAATGATGGATGTTGTGCAATATGGCCACTATTAAGACAGTTCAAATGATTTACTAATGCTTTTAATGCTAGGTACAACACTGTTAATTTTTGATATAACCTTTTGTTAACTGGGACAACATCTTATATGACTAATGTAATCTTCCACAATGCTAGAACAATACTTTATATGACTGATGTAGCATCTTATATGATTGATGTAACCTTCCAAAATGCTGGAACATCACCTTATATGATTGATATAACCTTCTGTTAATTGGGACAACACCTTACATGATTGATGAATGGAACAACACTTTACATGATTGATGATTGTTGGTGGCTGGGAATGATGCAAACCCGCAACTATATAACTGATCTCAGGGCTTGGATTTACTGATCTTACCTCTAAAGGTAGTGCTCAGCTAGAGTTGATTGAAAATGTCATAAAAAATTCAAAGCCGACTTTTTTTGATGCACAATAACTCTCCAAAGTCCTGCAAAGTGCAAACAAATGTAGAAACCCTCAAATATGATGGGCAACATTGTAGCAACAACTTGCAAACTTAAAAAAATGTCTTCAAATCCTCAAACAATTAGCACATTTGTGATCCCTGATTGGAATCACCCAAAATGGGAAACAAGGGTTTTTGTCCTTGATCTCAAATGTCGAATCCAAGAGGGTTTTTGTCCTCTCAAACCTCAAACCAACTAAGGGTTTTTGTTTTAGGATGCCAAAACTCAAGTGCCAATTCACAATGAAAATGCCAAAATGAAATCAAGATACCAAAGGAGGCTAGGGGCCCTCTTTTTATAATTTTCCAATTTGGGCCCTTGATTAAATTTCCCTCCAACTAGCATTTAAAAATACTTTTAATTTTGTTTTTAGCATTTAAAAATATACTTTTTATTTTAATGTATTTAAAAACACTTGTTTTATTTTATTAATATTATATAAGTTGCCCCTTAAATTAAAAATTGCCTGGCCCAACTTAATTTAATATTAAAATTTATTTCCCTCGCTTTGCCCTTTAGCCTACGAGAAATGGAAATATGCTAGAGGTCTTCTTCATGGTACAATTTCCAAAAAGGGGACACGACATAAGAGTTGCAAGTTGTCCCAATTTTCCCATTTTTAAATTTTACGAGGCATTGAACAACTATGAAAGGGTTTTTTTTTTCCATTAAAGAAGCTCTTGAGTGTCTGCCCTATATTTGTCCATCCGTGCATGTATTTAATCTTCTCTGTCTGATAATGCCATGTCCATTTGTTGATATGTAATGCTCTTTTGGGGCTGTCATTCCAAAGGGTCTCCAAGTTTACTCGACTCAATCATGCTTTCATCTAAAATGTAACATTTGAATAATCTTGTACCAACTTTATAGTTTATATTTCTTCTAGCATCAACAATAGTGTTTAATATAGTGAATCTTTCAATTGTAGTCCATTCTGGAATTCTTTTTTCTTATAATGTCTAATGTGTTGAGACAAACACCTTTCTTGGGTGCAGATGCATTATGACAACATTTCAGGGACATACCATGACTTTGGGAACCACACAGAGCAGGTAGAACATATTATTTTTCTCTTCCTGCATTCATGTGTCTCAGTGTTTTTTGTAATAATGGATGGACTGATTCTTTTTTGTTTGTTTTTACTTCTAGTTGTATGAGTGAGAATCTTAAATCATTCAGTTCATTGGTGCTTATTGTGCTGTCGTTCTACATGGAAAATATCATTAAATATGCCTCACCTAATGGCCATGCTTTGAGTAGGTTTATAACATTATAACATTCATTTTAGGCTGCTAACAAAATTAAAAAAAAATCATTAAATGGATGGTCAGTTTTACAAAGAACTATAGATTTGCATCGAGAAATGGTAAATCTTATGTATTTCTATCCTTTTTTTTTTTCATATAGTTCAATGATAAAACAGTACATTTTGTTTCTTCCCTCTGTCTTCCTGCTTGGGAAAATGATATTAATGATGTTTAGATCTTTCTAAGAATATAAACTATAATTGCCAGTCAATTAATGTAAGTTAAATAAGTTCTGTTATTTTTTGTGTCTAAAAGACTGGTTAGCACATTAATTAGATTATTAAATCGAGAGTTATCTCCTGTTGCTTATAGAAAAGTCTTAATTCAGGAAAGTTAAGTTGGCAGGCATTTAAAAACTATGTTCCATGGCAATTTGGGGGCAGGGATGGTGGGGTATGTTATTTAGGGATGGCAGTACGGGGGCCATTTTTGAGGATGGTGGGGATACACACACTTTCTCTCTCAAATATCTAGAAGTTTAACTATACACAAGTAACACGACATCATAATTAATACAGTGACCATAGCATAGTGGCAAGAAGAAATTATCAGTAATGAATACACCATGAAAGCAGTAACAGTAGTATAACAGTAACATCAATAAATATATCATGATTTAGATTCATATAGCTGAGTTTATGTTATTGACAGTGACAGCATTATGGCAGCAATAATATTAAAAAATTAAGACAAAAAATTCTGTTTTCATTGTTCAAACTTCAAATTCAATTTTTTTGATAGACAGTAGCATAAGAAAAAAGTGGCTTGTTCAATGGAAGTTTGACCAATACTGGTTGCACCTCCTCGTCAAGCTACCTAACATTTTCAGGATTAACATCCCAACATGTAGTTGGAGTCTATTGATACTCAGGAGTTTGTCAATATTGTACCTTTTGATGTTACAAAAAATGGAGCAGCATGTAAAATAAAATATTCTTCAAGTTATAAGGGTAAGCTCTCTTTGTACTAGAATCTACTTTAATGATGCAAAAATCATTAAATTATTGAAAACAATTAACTCACAACACAAACATCTAAAAGGATAATAATTTTGTGAAAAAATAATTTCAAGTATAAGTAGGCTTGAAAATTACCATTGGCCATCTAAGTACAGATGCCATTTGTTTTTACCTGTTACAAAACTATGCATGAAAATAAATGATTAAATTATTTCAACTTCAATTTTAGCTGTCTGCTTACATGACATGCAAGCTTTAGTACAAATTATTTTGTTCTCTTATTCTAATATTACAACATGCAATTGCTAGTTGAACTGATGATTAAAATCATTACAATTTATCTATCAATGCTCACATCTCTTGCATGATGAGCTAGATGATTTAACAAGAGCCAACTCCTGGCTATGTTAAGAATAGTGAAAAGCTATAAATAGCAGGTTTCGACTAAAAATAACAAACTCATAATATTATCTTATCTTAAAAAATGGCGACAAGCTACTTTTAGTGTGGGCTAAAACAACTTTTCTGGAAGGCAACTTTAGATGATTCTGTGATGATGTTTTTCTCTATTTTGACAAAGTTTGGCAAATCTTTTGATGAAACTCCAAAACTCTTTACAATTTATCAATCTTGGTGACTCGAATAAAAAACCCTTTGAAATTTCCCTTTGACTCTTCCATGATAAATCCTCTATTCTGATTATGGTGAATATTTTGAAATTGAAAGCTCTCTCTTTAATCAATCTCTCTTTGATCTATATATGTCTAATAGAATTTTGAAGAAATTGCAAGAGAGATATGCTAAAACTTGTGAATGAAAGAATTCATGTTGATTATCAATCATTTCCTTGCTTCAATATTTTGTTGTTCCTTTCTACTATGATAGACTATTGCTGCCATATCTGTTGATGAATTTCTGAATATGCACAAAATTTATCTATTACTTAGCGTGAATATTTTGAGAATAGTGTCTCCTTTACTTGATCAACTCATATATTAATATCAACACCTAGCTTTATGAGTAAAGCTTTTGACAAAATCTGTGTCCATTTTGTTAATAAAAGGATAGACCACTTCAGGCATGAACTATACATGCTGGCTTGAAATTTTTGTTGGAAGCCTCATTACTGACTGGAAATAGTTTCGTCTTGGTCTGATTTTAGAAAGATAAACTTTGCCCTTTTTGATTTGATAGTCACCCTACCTTGGCTGACTGGGCATTAGAGATAGGCACATCTTTTCTAACTTGACTATTGTTTTTTTTCCTTAAATTTTAAATATTGGTAAAATCTGCCCCTAGAATAAGGTACACTTTTTTGATTTCATCTGCATTTAAAAAGAAAAAAAATCATAAATCCTGTGTCTTGAATAAGGTGTACCTTTCAGCTACATTTTTTGAAGATAACAGAGTTCTAAGAAAAACTACACTTGCCTTTACTTTATTGAATGTTGCTTTATATAAAGAGGCAAGTACTTTGTAAAGGCTTTTAAAAATATCAATTATTTAATAACAATTAATAATTACAAATGATGGAAAATCTACAATAATCTGGAAATTTGAAATTCTGAATATTGACATGACAACTTAAGACTCAACTAGAAACAACTATCACTAGTTTAGTTTTGACATGCAAACGACTGATTTTTTACGATAGAATTTCATGTAACACAATCAATTTTCCGGTTGGCTACAACCTATGTTATCAGTTTGCTCCCTGCAAGCCTTAGATTTAGGTCTGATTTGAACTTGGTTCAGACCTTTGGTTGGTTTGGCAAGGGAGTTAGGTGGGGTTCCCTTTTTGGTTTGTGGGTTTGTCTTAGTCAAAGTTGGGAAAATCCAAACTAAATCTAGATTTTCATTATTTAAAAAAAAAATTGTCTCTCATGACTACAAAAAGACTTGCCGAATTTGCTTATGTAGCTTTTACTAGAGGTTTGGCTAAAAGATGTTTAGAATGGCTCTCAAGTTGAGTTATACATTTTACTCACTTGTTCTTGAGTGGATCAATAGATTTCGCTCATGATATGCAAATGACTGAAGTAATGAAGTGTAACGACCTGTTCCTTGCGTAAAAAAAAAAAAGCTTTCCAATTCTCACTTAAAACATGTAAAGGTAACAAGTAACAAGATAATACAATAAAATTTCTTCCTTTCTTTATTGATAAACATGTACAAGTTACAATATGTTTCCTCATGAATTTCATTTTCATTGCCATATATAAATCAGAGTTAAAAAGTAATACAGTTACATACATAGCTTGTAAGCTTTTGCACAAATAGAAGTAAGAAGGTCCAGGAGTCCGTCCTTTCAAATCCTGGTACGTCGACCGCTTGTTGTGGAGGAGAAACATCACTCGGGCGCTTTTCCGCCAACCACGGACTTATAATGCGGTCCCTCGCACGATCATTTTGCAATGAACGGCCCTCCCTTCGAATAAGAGATTGGTAGGGTATCCTTTAACGATTACCAACTGAGCATAGTGCTGTGTCCTACACAACTAGAACCTTGCTATTTCACAATCTCGATCTAGTACCCAGATCACAATGAACTGACAGTGTAGTCTCAACTATCTCACATCTAGGTGGATGTCGTACCTTTCACTACTTTGGCCAAAGTATTCTCATTCAGTACTTCGAATGAAAGTCATCTATCATAAACACTACTCAGGGCCAATTTGACTTGAGGCTTCCTTACTCTACGCATAGGTTTTGTCCTTCAATGGATGAAACCGTCATCCCAGACATCCTACAATCATACTAACTTAATGGAGATGAACAGTCTACAAGTGTCTTTATTTTATTCCTCCTATTCAAGAAATCTTTATCCTAGGAGTACTTAGCTTACTCAGTTATCTAATAACCTAAGCTAAAAGACCATACTTGACTAGACCTTCATTTCGATCCTAGTGGTAAATAAGTATATCTACGTATTCTCCATATAGAGATCATACAAAGTTTGCAAAAACAATCAAATGCATATAAAACCCTTCTCTATATAATGCAGATTAAGTAAAGCTATCCTTGAGCTCTTTAATCATTTGATTCTCTTTTCACTACCCCCTTAATCTAAAATTCTTATACATTTGCCTTTAAATGAAATGCACAAAGAAAGTTTGCCCAGTCAGTTCTCAATTAACTTTGAGCTATTTGAAATCTCAAACACACAACAAAGAAAAATGCAGCCTTTCAACAAGAATTACAAAGAAATAGAAAATCATGCCTGATATTCAAAGCTTCTCACAGTACTGTTCCTCTCTTAGCAACTTCCAGAATTTCCAGTTGACAATAGTTTTCTTGCTAGATTCACAGAGTACGGTGAACTCCAAGATCACTCTTTCACAATGGCACTCCACTATAAGCAGATTACCCAGCAATGACTCTTACTTCTCTCAAAGTATCAAAGAATGTATTGCTGCAATCAATTACTGTCAAAAGCTCTCTGTATCTCCCTCACTCAGCATTTAGAAAATGCAGTAATATGGTAAATATCACAACTCAGAAAAACGGATTTGTAAACTCAATGACTTGCTAATCTCAGATTTCAAAGACAGATACCACAAAGAATGGTTGGGCGTCCATTTATAGGCCCGAAATGCAACGAAATCCACTAAAGGAGGCATGAGAATTGACAGCAAAGTACCCAGAAACAGTCCATAAAATACTTGGCAGGTTTCTAAACTCATAATCATCAAAATTGGGGATGATTCGACTTTCTTTCAAGCCAGCAAAACAAGAATAGATCAACATGGTAACTGGAAATGCCACCTACAAGAAACTTTCCTGTAATGGCGCCCAAGAAGAAATGACTCAGCTTATTGCGAATTAGTCAAGGTTTAATATCCAGCACCTCACAACTTCAACTGCGTCGCCCTCTTTTCCTGGTTGCAGTCGCCAGCACTCAGACTTCATTTTATGCTTGTCTTGGTCGAGCGTTTTCCGCAGGCGCGATTTCCTTCATGGGAAAGTTCGGCATTATTCACTTCCTCATATTTCGAATTTGCTTGATGAAAATTTCATTCCTTTTTCAAAGGTTAAAACTTCAACTTAATATTATTTCGATTTCAAAAGATTTAAATACTTCAAAGCAAGAAAACGGCTGGGTTGATTTATACGTTTTTCAAAGTCTTTAAAATAAGACTTCATTTAAAATTACTTTAATAATTTTACCATGATATTAAATATTACTCAAGGTAATATTTACTTAATTTCCAAATCCCTTTGATTTATATATTTAATATATATAAATATATATTTCTGTTATAAAAATATTTACTTTAATATATATGTATGTGTATATAAGTATTTAAATATTTCTATTTAAATATATTAGATTATATATACATACATGTATGTGTATATAAGTATTTAAATATTTCTATTTAAATATATTAGATTATATATACATACATATATATTTAGTAAAATTATAATATAAATATATATTTATATACTATTAAATATATAAATATTTACATATTTAAGTATTTACACTTATACGTACTAAACGTTAAACATGTCTATTGCGAGCCAGTCAGCGTACTTTCAGTATACATTTTACGTCATTGTGTAAATATGTAAATATGTAAATCTCAAGCAAATATAATAATAATAGCATCGTTATACATAGGCAATAGGTAACGTGGGTATGTGTATATATATATATATATATATATATATCCTTATACGTAGTGTACACGTAAATGTATGTTTACCATGTCGATACGTACATATGGGCACATCCATTTGCCTAGGCATACATATGTATTGACATGGATACATGTACATTATATACATGTATACACATACTCACTTGACCTATTTACATATATCCATTCATATTTTTACACAAGATCAAAACACAACACGTCAAACATATAAGTAATCATTATTCAGATAGCACAAAGAAGAAACTAGACTCCCTAAGCCTATGGAAGACTTATCTGACATAGATTGCTCAGTCTAAGGGATGTGTGTGCATGCTCAATTTGATAATTGTTACTGTTTACCCGACCAAGTTCCTCCCCGAATGATGTCTCTCCTCAGTCCGGAGGAACAGTCTTCATACCTGCACATCATGACATGACATTGGCAGTCATATGCTCATAACAAAGCAGTTTGCATAAAACATCATAAAAAGTTAGAATAACATTATTCCATAACTTATATGCAACATTTAATCATGAATTAAATCAATTGAAGTAACAATCAAATGAAACCATCATTTAAACAGGACGCATAACAAGATCACTCATGTTTTATTCATCACAAAGATTCAAACATTACAATCAATTGCCCTATGCAATAGTAGCTATAAAATCGGGATGTAACATGAATTTGGAAGGAAAATAAAGCTCTATTGGGAACTTCAATGCCCTGGAATTTCAAACCATATAGCTTTGCCAACCACTTGCCTATGGTGCCTTCCTCATTGGCCATGTTTGGGTAATCTTCACACATGGATTTCTTATAATGATGATTTTTAAACTTTAAATATATGAAGATCTAATTCTATTATTTTAGTATTACATTATTATTTTATATTGTTATTTATATTCATATAAAAAGATAATATATAGTTTTTATTTTACTAATATGTGTAAATTAATAAATATATACACAATATATTCATTTATTAAGGAAAATTTATATATATATACACACAATATATTTATTTATTAAGGAAAAATTATATATATATATATATATATAGATATATAGATATATATATATATATATAATTTTTATATGTTTTTTATGGACGAAAACAAAACGAACCCAACCCTAAATTTCTTTTTGATTGAATATGTGAATTGAACTTGTGAGCCCAAACCTAAACTAGTACCAAGATCGGTAACTTAAGGTACAACAAATATTGAAGAGTTTGCCAATTCTGAAGTCTCAAGACACAATGAACTAAAACTAGCTTCTTTGCTTGTCTAAAGTTAAGCTTGTTCCTCATAATTGAGTGGATGAAGCTATAGGTGGACCAATTCCTTTCCGAAGTAGAGGAACTAGTAGTTGTGAGAATAGACAAATGGCAAGTTGTTTTAGCTTCATTTTGTCCTCATGAAATTTCCAACATCCAATAGGGTTTTTTGTTCAAAAGTGACCCTATTTTCCCTAGCCTTTGGTTTGCTAAATGTAGGACCCTGAAGATCGGAAAACCTATGGAGTTGATAGGAAATTATGCCAATTCTTGGTATTGAATGTTTTGGAGTTGGATTTGGATTCAAATCCTTTGTGGATTTGACTGAGGTTTGTCATTTTCATGGTTGAAATGCTTTCACTCAACAACTCCTATACTTGCGCAAATCTGATGATGACTTGTCACTTCTAGATCAACTCTGTTATGAGTTTCAATTTTAGTGTTGATTTTGACAGTTTTTTTTTAACTTATTGATAGTGGAATAATTTGACTGCAAATATATGTTGAAGAACAAGTATGATGTGAATGCATAGAAATGAAACAATGCAAGTGATTAGATTTTTTTAGTTTTATCATTTATGCATTAGAGAAAAGGAATTATGCAAATGCACAAAAATCTGAATGCAAACAACTGCCTTGACTAGGGATGCAAATACCCTTTGTTGCTCGAATACCCTGTGCTACTTGACTGACATAGCAAGCTTGAACCAAGGTTGATAGATCAATTTGGTGCATCTAATAATTCATATCCATTTGGAGAAGTCATCATACTGGGTGAAGCAAAATTTTTTTTGGTTTATAAAAGTATATATATGAGTTGAAGGTTTTATATTTTTAGATTAATTTTTTTTTATTAATATCTATAATTTTATACACTATTATTAATGTTTAATATTTTTAGGTTAGATTTAAATAATAATATTTTAATATTAAAGTTTAATATATAACAAATCTAAATAAAAATAATAAATGTAGATTTATATATTTGAATTTAATTACAATATTTTTTTCTAAATTTTATTAGTTGATGAACTTGTTTTGATTTTTTCTTTTATTGATCTCACACGTAAACCTTGTGACATGATCCACATGCAAATTTGTTCATAGAAACATAAATGGAAAGCTGATTGAGTTCATGCATTATCCATAGTCATTATGAACATTTCGGCTAGTGCTCAACCTATTGGTTGAGAGAGGAGCCCTGCCTTAATACTATTAGAATATTGTCCCGCACACAATAGTTACCTTCACAAAGGCTTATCTGGATTAGATTCTTGCCCTATTGTTTTTCTACTCCTAGCTCAAAAAACAACAATCGATAATCTTTAATTTCATTATTACTTTCCATATCTATTAGTTATTGGTAGATATCTATTAATAATTTGATAACTATTGACAATATTTAAATTGTTCATATCTATAGTATTTTTTAACTTCAATTATTAATGTTAACATATCTATACTCTATCTAATAACATTTTGAATATAGTTAAAAAATAAACATATTAATATGGTGTAGACTATAGATACTATGGTATTACTATAGTTTTTGGGAATATAGTTAATAAAATAAATCTAATATAGTGTTAGCTTTATATTAAGATATTGGAGTTTTTAGGCTAGCAAATATATATATTTATGATTTTTATATTTTTGTGTATGGACATACACAAATGTACACAACTCCCCTCCCAAAAATTTGTCATACTGACATATCATATTCACATACCTATACATGTACTCATACTTGATTCCAGTTTGGGAGCTTAGTGGAAAATTGAATCTATTGCTCCCTAAGTATGGTTGTATCCTCAATGCAAAACTTCTTATGAAGAGCCTTTGTAAACCCCTCCATTACCTCATCATCCTTAAGAAGAGTGCAATACCCAAAATTTAAAATTTTTGCTTCATTAAGGCATTTTGTAAAAGTGGTTAAAGTCTTGTAAAAATTGCTGTCAAAAGTCAAAAATTCTAAAAATAGAAATTTTCGATTTTTAAAAATTTCTAAAAATAAACTTGATTTAGGGTTTTTGGGTTTGTTGTCAAATGGATGCTGGCAAAATTTTCTAAAACTATAAATTTTCAGAAGATGCTTCAAGGTCATCAATGGAGGAAGGTCAACTGCCAGGTGTCAAATTCAAAGTCTCAAATGTTGTACAGACACGAGAAATGACGAACATGCACGTAAAACGAAGAACGAAGAAGGGAAAAAGTAAAAACGATGAAAATTGTGAAAAATAAACTAACACTGGAGGACCTAGGCACCTTTCTTCAAGGAGGGCACTTGGTTTTCAATGCCTTAGGCAATTTTCAGTTTCCAACGACAGTCAACGCAGTTAGAAAAGGTGGTGAACGGAAAACGAGGAAAACTGAAAATCTCAAAAAATAAACTAAGTCTGGCAAAGCTAGGCGCCTTTTTTCAAGGAGGGCGCCTAGGGTTTCATGCTTTAGAATTTTTTGCCACTTTTTCGAAAAACGTGCAATCTCCTCCATCAGCTTGATTCTAGTTGTGCAGAAAGTAGTCAAAAGCAGTTTTTAGGGTTTGAAAAGTTGGAAGTCATTTAGATATGTTCAGGCTCTTCAACGAATCCATCATCTAGTTCAGAGGGTCCATCACATGGTGGGAATTGCAAATCAAACGGAGGCGTTTCATGCAAAACGAAGAAAGTCAAAGAAAATGTTGAAATTTATGAAAAATTGCCTTAGTCTGGAAGGCTTGGACGCCTTTTCTCAAGGAGGGCGCTTAGACTTCCAACACTTAGAATATTTTTTCATCCATTTGAAAATTTGTCAAAAACACCTTTGTTAGCCTAGTTTCAGATCTCAAAAAATCAGTTAGAAATAGTAACGGAGGTTGGCAAAAGTTGTCATTCATCTCAGATTTGATCAAGCTTGCAAGATTGACTGACTTTCAGTCTCAGTTGTTCACAAATTGGCGAAAAATCATGCTTGAACAGGGGGTACCAGCTTCCGGAGACATGTGAAGGCAAAAAAGTTGAAAATTTCAAAAAATGACAACACTAGGAAACCTAGATGCCTTTTTTCAAGGAGGGTGCTTGGCTTTCCATGCCTTAGAAACGTTTTTGCCCCATTCGTGTTTTCTTCCATTTCTCCTTCGTGAGCAGTTTCTAGGATGTACAATCATGATCAAATGTCATCAAATGTCGGTACGAAGCTGGGGATCACTTCAGCAATGGTCAAACATGAGATTGCCATGGTCAAACAGAGTTTATTAGTTGACAATGCCAGTTTGTTGGATCGTCAAAGTCAAAAGCAGGCTTTGTTGGAAGCAGAAGCAAGGAAAAAAATGAAAATTAAAAAATGGCTAAGTCTAGTGATGCTAGGTGCTCCTGTCAGCTAGGGGCGCCCAAGTCTTCATGCCTTTGAATATTTTCTGCTTTCATCATGCATTTTTCAAAAATGTGTCTTTGTATGCGTGCTTTTTTGCAACTATATTAAGGAATTCTCTGTTTTGATACAAAAGAAGTTAGATAAGTGCATGCATGGACTCCAAAATTTTAGGGTTTTTGCATGGAAGCGCTTTTTATCTCCAAAACTCTATTTAAGAAAGCCTTGAGTAGTCATTCTTCACAATTTGTAGGTTAGCTTTCAGAGGAAGAAAGATAGAAATTTCTTTTTGCCAAGATTTTGAGGCTCAAACGGAAAGCTTTTTCAGTGTTCTTCATGGGTTCAAGATTGGGAAGCATAGAGGCACACTTTTGCATGGTCTGATTTTCTAGGGCATCATGTTTCAAAAATAGGTGGTGAAAATTTTCAAGTTTCATCGATCTGGGTCCTACTTGTTTTTCACTACTCTTGAAGATTGGAAATTTTTTTAAAAATTGCATATCGACCCCTATTTTTTAGAAAATTGCACATGTTCGGGAAATCCTCATCTTTTTCAAAATTTGACGATTTGGGTCTCTTTAGAATGAGGTTGTCTACAAAACCTGGACGTCAACTTTTTTTTGAAAATTTGCTTTTTCTGGAGAAAAATCAACCATCTACTTTTAGCAATTTGTGCAAAACCTTTCCGAACATAGTCATTTTACATTCAAAATTCAAGTTTTTTGACATGCAGTACTCTCCAACAAAAATCAAAAATAAATTAGTGTTGCTCCACGATTTCTTGAGAACATTCGAAACCGACTTACATCATGTGTTTTCAGTGTTTGATTTGCCTGCTTTAGAAGATGCAAGAAACATTGCTGTTAGGAATATTGGTCAATTCGGGTTGCTTGCAGTAGTTTCAATCCCCATCTCAATTCAGAGCCTTGAATTCATAATTTCTTGTGTTAAGCATTAGAATCCAACAACACGAAAATTCCAATCACTAGATGGGCATACTATTTGTAGTCTCAGGCCGAAAGATATTGAGAAATGTTTCACAATACCACCATGGATGGAAAACTTCATCGAATCTGTTGAAGAATGTGAAAAGGTGTGGTTTGATTGAAAGGACAAATACCAAAAAAGAGTTGCATATAAGTGGCTGAAAGAGAAGCAAAATATTTTGCCAAAGAATGTTAGGCGTGGTGAGTTCAAGGAATAATTTTTAGTCATGATTACTTTGCCCAACCAAGTCACAAGTCAAGCTGAGGCCAATAAATTCTAGCCTTGGATGTTTTACATCATTTCCGAGATTGTTGACAGAACAAAACACTATGATTGGCTAGCATTAATCAGTGATTGTCTTCACCGTCAGATGATAGAGTTCTTCAAGGCCCATGAATTCCATATGATATCTTACCTTGTATATCTAATGGCCTTTCAAGGCAAGTTTAGAGGTTTGAATGTCACTGAAACTTTGGGTACTCAGCATGTATACGATCATTACTTGCAGTTGAAGTTTTTCAGAATCTAAGCGGCATTACAAATGGGTTAATGATGTGTTCCTAATGCATATAGTGCGAGATCTTGATAATGAGTTGCATATACGAATTTCAGTGGATGCTAGATTGGAAATAACATATTGGGCTGATTAGTTTATCCAATTTTCCACATTCTCCTATATAAGAGTATATGGCTTCTCAAGTGATCCAATCATGCGACCTAGATATCCAACAGATGAGGTCGTGTTCATGGAATTTCTAAGGAAAGTACACAAAGTGCACACATTTTTGCATAGCAGATGCAAGCTTGCATTTAGTTTCCCATTTGAGATGAGCATATACAGATTTAGATCAATAGCTGATGCTAAGTTGATGAGTGATGAAATGTCAAAATTTGATCTCAAGCTTTTCGAGGAGAGACGTTCATATGATCCTCGTGGTGTCTTTGCAACTCGTCTTGGTCAACATCATGCATATGTACCTACAATTGAAGATTTTTGGATTAATTGTGCAGATGAGTTTGAAGTGTGCAAGCACAACTACAATAGACTTACTCTTCAACAAATGGCTGATTTTTTATCAGAAGATGTGGAGGGTTTGTTAGATGATGATGGGTAAGTCCTACTTCCCATGTATGTGCGAGATCAGGTCGACCAGCGGCCACTTCGACAAGTTGATTGGTTCGCCAAAGAGAGCACCTCAATTGAGGAAAGAACGAGCCAAATTGTCAAGAATAGTAGAATATTCTTGAGCAGTAAAAGGACACGAAAGGTAGCTATTCCAGTTGCATGTTGCTAGTAGTTCAGTCATCTCTACCTTCTTCTAAATCAAAATTGAGAGTGAAATCTATGAGAAATCCTCCAGAAGGTACAAAGATTAGCAGAATGCCGAAGAGTTTAAAGGAAAAGGTGAATCAGCAAGAACAACCAACAGATGCATCAAAAGTTCCAGTGTAATCAACACCACAAGTTGAAGTAGAGCCTTCATCTCCTGTTCTTCCATCGTTGCCTAGGCCTTCTCCTATTCATATAGATTCAAAAGGCAATTAACTAGTTCGCAATGTCGCAACACCTATTGATTCATCAGGAGTTGTTGGAGCTGGAATCGATCCTCCTAGAGAAGTTAGTAGAGACTCTTCGTCTTGGCTTGAGAACCTCCTTGGCAGGAAGAGGAGAAAGCCTTCATATAAGTTGAACTTTGTAGAGCTTGATAGTGTCTACCAAGACACACCAAAGAAGAAACTTAAGAAGCAAGTTCATATGAAGAAGAATTTTGATGATGAGGTTATCATTGAGATTGCTACACCTTCGGAAGACAAAAACGTTGATGAGGTTGAGATTGATGAATTCAAGGTTGCCAAGGCCAATCTTGAAAGAAGCACCTGACATATTGATGTGAATCTCTTCAAGTTTGTAGCTGATAATTTGAAGGAACGAGTGCTCAAGGATGGAGAAGATAAGGTAGCCCTCAAGGTTGAGATTCTATATTTCCAATCTCCTTCATGGCACTTCATAGGCTACTTTGTTGCTTCCACAAATTCTAGAGTCACCTGCAGATCAACATCAGCTGAGTCAGTTGGTCATATACGGAAAACATGTGAGAGATTGGGTAGAAGAATTCATCACCAGGGGCAGATTTATACTTGCAAAGATGTACCAATCGAGGTATAATGCCCATGATCTTTGCTCAAGGATTCAGGAGTTTGAGTAGAATATAGCGGAAATGAAACCAAGAGATGAGATCATCATTTCTGACTTGAGGACGACTTATGATTCAGTCATTATAGAAGAGCATAAGAAGAAGCTTTTTGTTTGGAGAGAACAACACCTCTTCAAAGTAAAAGCCTATGAAAAAACAACTATAGAATTGACTGAATATAGACAGAAGGTTGCTAATACCTTCAAGTTCATAAGCACATTTGTCTCATAGATCCCTTGTTCATATCGTCATGAAGATGGCACTTACTTTGATCTCGGTGAAGTGCAAATAGAGTTTCAAAACCTTGTTTGTGGCAATTTTAATGGTGATCCTGTTGTCTACAAGATGAATCATGTTGCTGCAATGTCAACAAAATTTGATAAAGCTGAAAAGAGAAAAGAATTTCTAAGTTTGATCATAGATGGTGAAGAGATGTTGGAAAAACAATATATTATTCTAGATAGTATCAGTGTTCCTAATGAAGAGGTAGTTAATAGCTTTTTGGAGGATATGGTTTCCCAAGTTATCAATGAGTGAGCCACCAGTTGGAGCATGCAATGTTTTCGAAGGATAGAACTAAAATTCAACAGTTAACTCGATGCCTTTTCCGAGTTTAACTTGCTGTTCTCATTCATGCATATCTATTCTTTGGAAATATCAATGTGTAGTTGGAGCTTTTTCAGTTAATTGATTGTAGACTAGTTGTTAACTATTAGATATCTTTTGTTTAGTCTTAGAAATAAAGCTTGCATGTTGGCAAGTCTAGTTGTTAAAAACAAGGAGATTTTAGGGTTCCCTACTCCTCGTTTGTGTATAAATAAGGGCAGCCTTCTCATTTCTTTTTAATTGTTGTTGTGATAACAAATTGCTTAGCCTATTTTGCTTGCTACTTTGTTATTCAGTGCCTGTTCAACTTTTGTCTGTAATCTGGTTTGATCGCATATTGTAAGCCTATCTTTGCTACAATTTGGTATCCCAAAAGTGTA